>MU392294.1:0-77573 GCA_022578495.1 Nemania sp. NC0429 | reverse complement strand
CACGTACAATTTTTATAATTTTTAATTCTATATTAATGATTTGTCAACCCACGTCGCAGCTCCCAATTTTTAAAAGGTAACTGGCTTAATTTTTTTTTGTTTTTTTTGTAAACCCATTTTTTTTTTTTTTTTTTTTTTTTTTTATATTTTCGAGACCGTGGTGAGTCGTCGTCAACTTGTTCCACATGTAGTAAGTGATGCGATGAGAAAGAGGTGTATCATATATATGGTATTGATCCAGCTCCGTTGTTCCGGTCGTGGATATATATAGGTACTCGAAGCAACTATCCATCTAACTGTCTATCCGTCGATATATCCGAAGACGCGTCGGATGCGCCGAACTCTAAACCGAATGCGTCGGAGAGAGTATAGTTCAAATTGTACTTACAGGTATGACGCAAGAACGTAGAATGGTATGGATGGGGGACCTGCGAATGAACGAAGTCATACGCTACGCGTAACGCACGTCCGTATTTATGTGGTTCGTCGTGGGATTAGGTATACGCATATATGTGCATATATGTCTTGAGAAAGGGCTGAATATCGCGGGCGAGTAGTAGACTGCATCTGCGACGCGTCGTTACGCTAGGGGTATTCTGTCAAAGTCATTAGGCTTCAGGGGATCATAATGCTAATTGTATTAATAGTATATTGGTTGAATTGAAGGAGGCAGCTCTATCAGGGTTGAGGGGTGCGTCAATCTCTCGAAACTCGGATGCCCCTGGTTAATGGTGCGCAGAGCCATGGCCTATGGGTACATCTACACGAGCAAGTGAAAGAAGATATATATGCCGGAGCTACGTCTCGCATGGACCGCGAAATGTTGTGCTCTGCGCCGTGCCGCGTACGGATGAGTGGGGGACGATTGAGATGGGGTGGCGGTCAGTCGATATGGAACGGGACACGGAGCTTGTATGCTTATCAAATGATACTTTATTCATTTCGGAGCTGGAGGGTACTACCTCCGTGTAGCATTGCCTCTCTTCTCCTAGCTCCGGTAGAAATAGAGCCGACAGAAGTACCGATCCCAGGACCCAAAATGTCTTTACACGTAGCGAGCTCATGATATTGTCGGGCACAGGCTGGAGGCTGGAAGTCTAAGCACGCCTTACTAACCATAGCGCCACGTTTTCTCCTTCGAGGGGAGTTTACGCTCGGGATGATGAGCATGGGAGAAGTGGTTGGTGTTGGTCACTCGGGACACGGCTGCCGTCAGGTGACTGACTCGAGGTGAATGCGATTATCGTACACCTACAGTTAGGGAGGATAGCCAAGTGTTTGGATTCTGACTCGAGGCAATCTGTGCCATTGAACACCGCTATCATCCAAGAGCCTGGGGATCCGTTCGTATTTGGGTTGGTGTTGCGTAGTGCCCCTGGGGAGCCAATCAGAAGCCCCGACATTCGTGATGAGGCGCTCTCGAGGTGCGCCGAGGTGCGCGGAACAAGCAACGTTCCCATCACGGCGGGATGCACTACCCCTCCTTGTTGGTATTGGGGCGGAACAAGAGGCGCCCTTGCAGTATCCAGGGGAACTTTCCTAGGTAGGCATTAGGATTCATATCGCCAAGCAACAGCGCAGTCCCACCACAGCTACCGTAGCCTCCCGTGTTAGGTATGGTCCGTGAATAACTAGACTAACCTAGGACTTTCCACTTCCCTGGTAGCTTACTGAGTAGCTTACTGGATCGGTACTTCTTTGTGAATATGTAGGCACCACGAGGAACTTGGCCACTCAAGATTAACTCGGATCGAATGTTAGTATACTCCTACCATTGATGGCGCGTCTTTGATGTTCTGTGACTCGGACTAGCAAGATGCTCGGAACGACGGCAGACCAGCTCACTGGAATACCTTCACGCCATTTGTTCTTTTTCCATGTTCAGACATGTGAGAGAGTAGGCTTGGAAACTGCCACCACGGCTTCCCCTGCATCAAACCTCCCACACAATCACATCAATTGACATTCAACAAGAAACCATGGTTAAGGTAGGGGGTACCAGCTCCTGTGAATATCTGGCCGAGGAACAGTCCCAAATGATGTCCATGGTGCGCAGCGTTACGGACAGGCAGCGTCACCGCCAAAAGGCAGCTTCACCGACGACCGACAGCTTCGCCGGAGACAGCGTCGGCGAATTTTTCAAGGCTGTCCGCAAGGCCTTGGGTGAATTCCAGACGATGCACGACATCCTCATGCGGTCTAGCGAGCAAATGACGGAGCGCTGGTTGACCCCGGAGGCCATGTGGGCAAAGAAGCGAAAATCAAAGTTCTGGACGGACCTACGGGAAGAACTGTATCGAGGTCAGATGGAGAAGCTCAAAGGGGTGCTCAAAGGCCGAGAACGAAGTCTCGTGGTCAGAGGAACGCTGGAGAGATCCGCCACCTCTCCAATCGTAGGGGTGCTGGTGGCCACCAAGAAGACGGAAGGCGACATGAGAGCGGTCGAGGAAGAAGGCATTCCGGCGTGGCGCAATTCCGTGAAGAACCCTTCCATAATACCGAGAGTGAGCGAGGAGGAGCTACACAGCGCGACGGGCGACGAATATCGCTACAAGCTCCAGTGCTGGGGCACCGATTGGGGCCGTCTATCAACCATGTGCCTGGCGCACGACACGGCGCTGGTCAAGCACACGAGAGGCATCAAAGAGTTCTGGCGTGAGGGCTTCCCATCCCAGCGGCGATTCCCAGGAGCATACGGCTAACCACAAGATTCCAGTGATAGATGCGCTGGGCGTGATGGAGCGCGAGCGTGGCAGGGGCATTGGAAGGCGGATGATGCAGGAGGTGGCGGAACGAGCGAAGGCGGAAAACTTGCCCATCATCCTTTGGGCAGATCGGGATGCCGTCCCGTTTTACATAAAGTGCGGATTCAGAGTACTCGAAACGCATACCTACGGCGGCAGCGAAGGCGAACGTCCGGACGCCATCATGAAGTGGGCTTGAAAGAAGAGAAGATGAACTATAGGGGATCATTGATACCTGGAAAGGACACGGAAAAGAGCACGGGATCATTAGGGGCTCGGGGCGGTACATTGTAATGAATAGGTACTTGTACGACTTACTTATGGTAGGTACCTTGTACCTTAGTTTTGGCCGCATGGAAATGGTACCTACAGGTATTATGTTTGAATGTATTGCAACTTCGAAGTACCGACATGAGGTAGGTGCCTCCAAGATACACACTACATGTATGCACCTACCTCCCTCATAAAGTACTTAATATACTTGCAGGCACCTGCACTGGCTGAGATAGGCCCTTATATGTATTTTACCTGTTGGAACAGAAGAAAGATATCAATAAATTTTTACAAAGGCGGGCATGATTCTTCCAGTTGAGTTGAATTACCACCTTTCAAGCACCTAAAGGTGCCTTTCAAGATTGCGGCACCCACGGTACGTGTACCTCAGGCTGTACCTCTCCTACCACCGTGACCTTCTGTCACTGTAGGTAGGTATGTACAGTACATGCAAGTAAAAGGCACAGCTGCATGCCTATCAGCTTATCACCCCACACTCTTCCTTCTTCGTCTCCCCCACCATTGCAAAAATCATCCTCCCCGATCAGCCTCAATTGATCTACGGAGCGGGCTCGGATCTAACCTTACCTCAATCAACTCATCTAATCTACGCTTTACACTTTTACTTTCAAGCGTTTGGCGTACTTGTGCTCTTTCTCTATCGCCGCCCTCTCTCATATCTATGCTACCCAAAGTCACGAATCTTTCTCTAGATGACTTTCAATTCAATTATTTGGCTTCTGAGCATTCTACCAGGTACACCACCTGATCAAGCTGCTGCATCCACACACAAAGACCAACCCTTGCTTTAGAGCCCCCCTCTGTATAATAAATGAGCCAGCCATATCCCTTCTTCAGATCCTCTTACACTACTCTGGTTCGATGGCACTATAGATCTGCTACGCTAGACGGTTTGCCTACCTTAGCAGGTACCGAATTGCCTGAAGCCAATCCTCTGGGCTCCTTTCTATAACATTTGGTGGCCGAACTTGTACTTTCTTTGCCTGCCTGCGTGCTTTGCATTACCCTACCTACCTGTGGTATTTCTCGGTGCCTCCCTCCACCCGTACCGTACTGTACCTAGAAAACCGGCCGTATCCGGTATCAAAGGCAGATACATACCGGGTAGGTAGTTCTGCTGGTACCTGCATAGATCTACGGGTGTAGGTACCTGCATCTTACAATTGACAATCGCTCTGATACCATAGAGCCGTGTATGTACTTCAAGGGTGTTACTTCAGAATCTCCCAGATAACTCTGGAGTCGGGTAAAGAAGGCAGGAGCAGAGGCGACAGGACTCGGGAGGAATACATACTACCTTAAGTAAGGTAGGCAGGCAGGTAGGCAGGCAGGCAGGCAGGTAGGCAAAGGCAAGTAAGGAGCGAGCGAAACACATGATACAAGAAGTCACTCCTCAGGCAGAGACAGAGAACACAATGGCGAGCCACAATTTCTCACGTTACATGTCGAGCCTCTGGTCGGCACTGTTTGCGCCTTTTAAGCTGTTCTTCGCCCGTGTCTGGCACTCCTGGACCCAAGCCTTGGACAAGAAGCACACGACATGCTTGCCCTCACCGAGGCACTCACCCTCACACTCACCTAGGCCCTCTGCATCGCCTGCTCCATCTACCTCGCACCCACCCGCCCTTGCTCTCGACAGTCCAACCACGGCGACAGTGACACTGACAGTGAATGCAAGAATAAAGGCCGAGGCAAATGCAGAAACAGAAACAGAAACAAATACTTATCCTCCTCCTTCATCCCCTCCCAACTTGCATCTCCACCACCACCACCACCACCTCCTCCACCACTCCTCATCACGCGCCATCGCCAGTGAAGATCTTCTAGACTACACTGTTTCCCACCAACTCATCGAGGAAGATAGCAGGGAAGATATCAACAACGACGACGGCAGCAGCAGCAGCAGCAGCAAAAACAACAGTGCAGACCTCAACTGCGCCATCGACTTGTCCTCCCAAGACTGCCCGCAAGGTCAATCGATAGACATGGCGAGAAAGCGTGGCGGCCGGGGACGAGGCGGTGCTAAGTCCTCCTCCATTCACCAGTCTTCGGCCGCGACTCCTGTGCCTCCTGCGATGCCAACTGTCCCAGTTGCCCGTACCGCTGGTGCTGTCCAAGACTCAACCCCCGCTGCTGGCCAGTCAGATATCAGTGCAAGTGCTTCGGGTGCCACGAATTTCGCTCCGAACCACACAAACGGTCCTAGGTCTACTTCGTTTAAACGGGGAGGCGGCCAGGTCCGTAACCACAACCTACGTACGCCGCAGCAGCAAATTGTCGACAGCAACAAAGAGAACGCCGCCCCCATCCAAAGCAATGACACTGCATCACGGGCTGCCCTCTCGAATTCCACGTCGCTAACGCCCCTTGCGGCCATGGAAAACCGAGGCGAGCCTCAGAAACCGGGTACCCGCAGCCATTCGGCACTCGATGTTGCCAGCACCGCCTCTTCAGTCAACCCTGTGGCCGACGGGAGCTCCCCGCCCTGCTTGGAAGGCGAGCCGCTCCATGTTGTCGCAGATCGTCTCACTCTGGGCGATACGCCATCTAATGAACAGCCTGATCATCAAAGTTTGATCAAGGCCACTGCTGCAGCCGAGGCTGCAGCGCTGCCTGTTCCACTTGTCGTCGCGGTGCCCGTCCTGTCTCAACTCCCGGCTTCGCAAAGTGAGCCCCAATTATCTCTCACTCATGGATTACCAGGGCTAATCGAGCCCACGACCGACGAGGGGCGAGCGGAGCGTGAGTATCATCTCAAGTTTATGCGAGAGGCCCTTGATATGGTAAGCCATTCCCTAGCCGTAGCCAATTTCGTTATTGGTTGAAACAGGGCTCTCATACAATGGAAATCCACATTGTTTGGAGTCCTCTTTCCCACTGTTATAGTATCAATCATCGCCTATTGATAACACGAAGCTGACCAATGTATAGGGTGACTTGGCCCTCAAAACTAATGAGACACCGGTTGGTTGCGTGCTCGTGTATAAAGGGAGAGTCATAGCTCGAGGAATGAATGCGACCAACATTACCCGTAATGGCACCCGACACGCAGAGTTTATGGCATTATCAGCGCTGCTCTCTCGCCGAGAAGCAAGTGACGTTGTTATGACGAATAAGAACCAGGAATTCGGCGATGCTAGCTGGGGCGACGTTGACCCCAAAGATGGCCATATTTATCCCTACGGCCAGAAGCTTCATCCTGCACCTGTCGTCAATCGCTCCATCATCTCTGAATGCGTCCTCTACGTCACTGTCGAGCCTTGCGTCATGTGCGCTTCGCTTCTTCGTCAGCTTGGCATAAAGAAAGTCTACTTTGGCGCCGTAAACGACAAATTTGGAGGAACTGGTGGCGTTTTTCGCGTGCATATGAATTCAAAGCCGGTGCCCGTTCCCAAAGGCCGCCCTTACCAGCGAGGGTACGGCCCACATGATGTTAACATCATCTCGAAGGGCAGGGTTATAGCCCTAGCTCGTGACGAGGATGAAGGCGATGGCGGCAATGTGGAAGCTGGATACCCGGTAGAGGGCGGCTATCTCCGCGATGATGCGGTCTCCTTGCTCCGACGTTTTTATGTCCAAGAGAATGGTCGAGGTAAGCACATCTAGAATGAGTTTGACTCCATCTCTGTGAAGTCAATATTAACCTGTCCCAGCTCCCCAACCTCGGAAGAAGGAAGGCAGAGCTGCCCGACTGTATGCAGCCATGGAAGGCCAAAACAAAACTGCTAGCGTATCTGATCTCTCTGATAATACCCCCGAGACCCCCGTTGAAGCCGAAGCACCCATGCTACTACAGGGTAAACCGGAGCCAGTTCTCAGTGTTGAGTGTATCTGAGAGCGAGGGCCTGGGGTTATGTAAATTGCGCCGTCGATAAATACCCACTTGCGCAACTTAAAGCTGTACAATTACGAATTAGATATGGATTGACGATCACCCCTGCATGAGGAGCGAGGCTGCTCTTGGAGTCCCGGAATGCTTTTAAATGAGGAATACCACGAATTGGAGCGGGATGCTTGGTACAAATGGGATTTAGGAGAGCATAAAATTTCCCGCATTCTCTACCGCATCAATGCACAACTTTGTTGTTGGCGTGACGAGCCTACCCGGCCCCCCTCTCCCCTAAGGTATCATATCAGCCTCTGATAATATACATTAGGCCACAACTGCTCTATTCCTTCTTGTAGACGCCTCAGTGCTAAGTCGAGTGAGACACGCGTGAACTTGGCACCAAGGTGCTATTAGAGCCCCTTTACTTATACCACACAAACAAGAGAGTTGAAGTTATACATCTAGATGATAGAAGTCGCCGTCCTGGTATAAGAAAAACCGAAGATGATACGTTGACTAAGGGGTACCAATTACGAGGAGCACACCGGGTGTGGAATCAAGTTGTATCATCGATGCTTGGCGATTGGTGCTTGATGCTTGATGCTTGACGTTTGATGCTTGGCGCTTGATTCTTGATGCGCGACGCTTGGTGCTAGATACTGGGGCTTGGTGCTGGGTTCTTGGTGCTTGGTGCTTGGTGCTTGACTTGAAAACACTGGACAATTATGAGTTGCGTAGACATACATATATATGACTCAATCGCCGGGATGTGTGCTTCGCAAAGTCATTGCCAAGGACCTCTCGCATCGGATTGCTTGGCTTGGACCTCAGACGCCGCCATGAACAACACAACGACAACGCGTCCTGAGTTTGGGATCGCTATTCGCGGCAACAGAAACGACATGCCATGATTTGATAGTTTTGTCCCTCGGAGCTGTTACCATTTGCCTGGCGTCACTGTGGCTGTAGCAGAGTTTAGCTCAACTCAATGATCGACCTTCGTAGATCTAGAGGATAAACAAAATATACATCACTCATCATTACGATTCCAAGTTCTCAACCCTCAACTATGAATAGGTCGCACAGTATCTTCAAGTTCTTGAGGGATGGTGTTTTACCCTGAGGATATTTCATAATCTGAGTGTCGCGATCCTATACATATTCTGCGAGAGTAAGATTTCACACCTGCCGCACCATCGGCGTATTTGATCACGGAGATCAACTTGTTCTCTCTGTCGTCCGTTAGAATGGCTGTTGCGTCTGAACGTAGGGCGGAGGCGCGCTGGTGAGGATTGCCTAGTTCCACCACTAACCAGGGAATGATGGCAGCCAGGTACACTTGTTGCCGGAGGCGTCATAAACATACTCAACACGAACCGGAAGGGACTGACATGAACCGTGCGAATATATCAGCTTAGAGCTCGATGGCCCACGTGATAGTTTAGCTCGCAAATCTGATGTCCTACTTTCCAGCGTTGACTATTCTGTACCCCACCATCTTTTAATCAACCTCAAATATGGCCAATTTGAAAGAAGCCCGGGTGCAATCTGGGTTTTGCCAACTCCCTAGCATCATGGCGAATACTGAGCACATTACCACGGTCGCTAATGAAAGACTCGCAGACACTTAGTACGATAATTCTACTCTCGCTTTCTAGCTACTTAGTTAAACTTATGCTTCAGTATTCCTCAATACTTGATAATTGCGTACTTGTTATCTATTCCCCCAACGCTGTATATAAGCTTCACGATTGTGCCAAAAGGGCCTAAGCTGTCGGCTTGGGAGTATATGATCACGGAAACTATGATTTCCCTGCTTTTCTTCCCCAGATCCCCTTGTCCTAATCGTCGAGCGGTGCAAGACACAAGTACCCTCCCTGCTCGAGAGACGAAATTTGTCGAGCTGGATACCGAATATTGCTGCCTCTCGTACTACCAATCCATGTCCACGGATCACAGTGATATAAATGCCCTGGGGCGCGCTATCAGTCTCGCCAAACCGGCGTGTGCTATCCCAGCGGCCAGATCCGGCGCAGTGTATAATACGACGGCTGGATGTCGAAGGCAGTTTGTGAACATCACTCATATCTCTATTTACCGTGGTATCGTACGGGGGGCGTGCCCAGACGGCCTCGATATTGTCTTGCTCTGTGGTGGGTCAATTGATGTCGTGGCGGAGAAACGGCCTCATTGTTTAGCTTTTGAGAACGTGTACGTGGCTACCTCACCGAAATCCGAGCCAGGCAGGGGTGGTGGTGTCAACGACAACACTCGACAATAACTCGTCGGCGCATTCAACTCTCCCGTTTCAGAATACGAATAGTGACAGGTCGACTAGTAAACTGTAGCTAAAACTGTTGCGGGAGTGCGTAATTGTATCGAGCCATATATATGGCTCGAGTGATGATGAAGCTACAACTTCACGGGTAGAGAAGGGGCGTTACCTGAATCGTCCACCCCCCGCTTCGATCCCGACCACAGACAACAGACGAATGAGCTCGATACTCACCAGTATCCCAGCGGCAAGGATACTACTACATTTTCAACGAGAGAATTGTTTGTGTTATATCAACCCGACTGCGGGATTGACCTTAGTACATCATCTGCTTGCTTTTTGCCTTGCAGATGCAGTCCCCATAGGACAACGGCTCGTAGAGAAACTACCTCTTCTGATCAGCCCAAGCTCTCGAAGCGCTACCCCTGAATGACTGATGATGAATCAGATTAGGGGTGCTGAGGCTGGTGGGAGGAGTAAACAGTCAGAAACGTGCCGTTGATGACATAAGATGGGTAGCGGGCGTAGGTACATATCCTATAACGCATAACGTGGTGCATCCCAAGGGGCACACGAGGTATCGCAGCTGGACCGAGAAATGAAGGCGTCACTCCCCCATCTCGAGGCGATGCGGACGGCATAGTGTTGAGTGGTTGGGCGATGGGGGCCACAAGCCGCATCGGATGCACATGGCCCTGATCGATGAGAGGTCGGGGGCACATAGGAGCATTTTATAAGGAATTAATCCGAGGGGCGTGAGTGGTCGCCGCCAAGGTAGCTTTATCACGTATGCTTTATCACGGTCCAGGTTTATCATGTACGTACGTCAAGACCAAGACCCAGACCAAGACCAACTCGGACCCTCTGCTGCTGACTTTGGATGATAATGGATAAGCACACACTTATGACTTATAGCATAAAGTCGCAACGAGCACGGGACAGCACAGCACCACAGAGGTGAGAGTGAATAGCTAACTTAGGTAACTTGGTAAACAAGTAGCCGGAAGAGTCAAGAGGTGGCACTTTCAACGTTTTAGTAGTCTCTCCCTCTCTCTTTCTCCCGCCCAATCCCCGAAATTGAGCCATCCATCTGCAGTCCTAGCCCAAAACATCCATTTGGCCCAATCCAGATTCCCCATTTCTCTTCCTTCTCTTCCTCTCCCGTTCCTCTCCCTCCCGTCCATCCCTTTCTCGGTCTACCTACCACCAGCGAGCTTCACCCTCGCCATTCCACGTACACAAATCCTGCAACATAACACGGATCACCATCCTGTCACCATCTCGTCTGTCACCATCCTGTCTCCTGCCTGGGTGCAGACAAACGCCACGCCTCTTTTCTTCATGTGCGTTCAAGTCTCTGGCAGCCAGCCCATCTCATCCCCACAACGGCATTTACGCCGCGCCAATACCGATCTGCCGACTTGGTCTCAACCTCAGTCTGGTCTTTATCTCTGCTGCACATTGATACTTCAACAATCACCTGCACTGGCCGAGTATCATCAATCCTACACAGACGTCTCTCATTGTATCTTTTTTTCTCACCTCTCCGCTTCGTTCTGATTGCTGTATCCGCAACAAAGACGGCGGGCAACACAAACACTCCCACCAACCCAACAAGCCAGCCGAGGGGAACCAGAGACGACACTACAAAAACCTTGCTCCTTAAGGTTGGACCGATCTCTCGCTACCTTTTTCCCTCGCCCTTCCTTAGATACAGAGACAACTTAACCCCCAAACCACCCCCGCGTCACGCCATTGTCCATACCTGCGATCCTCAGTTTTGGACTAGTTAATTAATCGGCACATTGACCACCAAGAGCCGCGGCCGTCCCGAAGGGGCTGATCTCCTGCTACTATTGATCTCAGCTGTGATATTGCCCCAAAAAGAAACTCGATTGCCGACTGGGGAGTAGGTAAGCTCACTCCGCCGTCTCTTCTTATCGAGGATTGCATAGATCTCTCTCTCACACACACACACTCTCTCTCTCTCTTCCCCCTCACTCTCATCACTTCTTTCTAGACTTGTCATCAAAGGGGCAACGAAATTACATACCGCATTCCTGGCATCACCAGCACCCGAGAACTCGGAAGACTCACTGACATCAGATGCCTACTGGCTGCAACTAGACTCCGAAGCAATCGAGCGTGAGACGCTGGACACGCGGTTAGAATTGGAAGCCAAGGCCAATCAATGCACGCAGGGGGCATCGTATTCACTCGGCCGTTGCCTTTTCTCTACTACTCACTCACAAGGCTCACGTAACTTTGTCCCATCACAACCCAATCGCCATTTCACCACCCAACGGTCGCGTTTGTAAGGCAACCAGTCCGTCATTAGCAGCCCCCATCTCAGCCTTGACCATTTTCTCTCTCATTATTCTCCGTGTTCTCCGTGTTCTTCGTCTCCTTCTCCCTCATCTTCATCTCTCATCTCGATCTCTTCACCCTTTGGCCCGACCGGCAACGTTCACATATACTACCACTACCGCACGCACGGCACGGCACGTCCAGGTAGAGAGGACCGGCTGCAAGTTAAATGAACAATAAGTCCAACCCAAAGGGAAAAGGGTCCCAGGGTTAGTCGCTCTACTATCAGGTAGCCACGAAACCGGGCTGCTTAGCCATTGACAAGGAGGTATATATTGGAGTACCTGGAACCTACCACCACCCACAATCAATCCCATTCCTCTCTCCCCGTCCTATCCCGTCCTATCCCGACCTTGTCTCGCGCCTATCTATTATCTACCTCTATTAAGTCTATTGTCTCCACCGGCCCATTGAAGTACTACACTACTCCTGGACTACTACTGCATTACCTACAGACCCGACTGACAGTAGTACTTCTCACTTCCCACTTCCCACACATCTCTTGGTGCCACACGTCGGCCAATACACTACCTCCCACTCTTGGCCGTGGCCCTGCATATCTCCCACTTGTACCTCTTAAAAACAACACCAACACCCAACGCGTCCCCTGTCATCCCTATCACGACCTTTGTCGCCCACCACCATCACCGCCGCCATCACCGTCGCCATCACCACCGCTACCACTACTAAGATACCACCTTACTACTGCTGCCACTATACTCCCACTACCTTATCATATACAACTTCTACCACTACCGCCAGCACCGCCAGCATCACCACTACTACACCACGATTCTTCCATAGTACCGGTTGAACACGGACAAGATAACACGCCCATCGGCGCGTCATTCAAGATGCAATCAGTCGAGACTCTTTCGCCGTCACGCGATCTTTCGTCTGAGGCGAGTTTTAGTGCGACTGCAGATAACTTCTCACATGTCGCGTCACTCAGCTCGACACCGCCCACCACAGTCGCTGACGACGCGAGCCTCGCCTCGGACACCCCCAAGAACGATGGCGTCACATCAATTGGCGCCATAGTAGACGTCACCGAGTCTATTATTGCCACTGAGCAATTCGAGGTCGCTGACTCCATTGTCATCACGACCAGGACGGAAATTCGCCCAGCCACAGCCGAATCTGCCGACCACGCCGAGTTCTCCGAAATTACGCACACAGTCTCCGCCCAAAGTACGCCCATTACCCCCGCGTCCGAGCGTTCGCGACGGCCGCGTCAAAGCGCCCCTATATACAACCTCGCTAAACTTGCTGGCACTGCTGTACATGGCAAGCGACGGGCTAAGGGTGACGATGTGGCTGATCGCAAGAGACGGACAATCTCCAGCGTCTCATTGAACGCGACTGTAGAAAGCGCCGAGGAGACGGAGATCAGCATTAAGACGAGCACAACGCCCGTGAAGGACACCATACACGCGTCCGATTCGTTATCTTCGGTACGGGACACCAAATCTCCCAAGCCAAAGGCCTCGAAGAAGCGAGCAGATGCGTCTCCCAAACGGATCGCAACGCGTGCTTCGGGTCTCGAAACCGAGACGTTGGCACACAAACTTTCGAGTTTGGGCAAAAGGGGGCGGAAGACGTTCGAGAAAGGCGTCTCCAAAATGACACGGGAGCTACGGCGACTGCAAGATACCAACGAGTTTTCGGGCATTGAGACGCGGCCCGTGCTATATACAACATGGGCCAATGGCAAATATGTGGACCCATCCGACCCCGAGGAGCCCCCCGCCAAGAAGGTGAAAGTGCAGAATGATTCTGCGTATGATGTGCCGGAGATGGAGGAGGAGAGTGTTGTGGAGCAGCCGGCGCCCAGGAAGCGGCGCGTCAAGAAGTGGCTGGACCGCGGTCTCTACGCTGGCCAGCAAGCGCCTACGGATATCTCGGGCCTCTCAACCCAAGAGAAGAAGAAACTGGCACAATTACCCGAGCTGGCGCCGAGTGCCAAGGTTAACAAGACGTTGCCAGCGCCCATGTTTTCTGGGCTACGGATGTTGATCGAGGGGAAGGATTTCAAGCTTCCATTTGACGTATGCAACCCGCTCCCACCAGGACAGCCAAAGCCGGATGAGTGGAGAAAAATGACAAAGAGTAAGTTGGAATCATGAGATTTTCTTGAATTCTTATTGTGCGTGACTGACATGGCGATAGATCGATTCGTGGGTGATGCAGGGGCTTACTGGAAGAAGCGGCCTCACTTCAAGGATTACCAGTCCAAGTGCGTATGTACACCCGAAGATGGCTGTGGTGAGACCTGCCAGAACCGAATCATGCTTTATGAGTGTGATTCGACCAATTGCAATGTCGGCGAACACCTGTGCCAAAATCGCGCCTTTGCGAGGCTGCAGGAGAGAACCAAAGCCGGCGGCAAATTCCGAGTTGGGGTGGAGGTTATCAAAACGTCGGATCGAGGCTACGGCATCCGTGCAAACCGATGTTTTGGGGCGAATCAGATCATTATGGAGTACACAGGCGAAATTATCACTGAGGAGGAGTGTGATCGTCGGATGAACGAGAAGTATAAAGACAACCAAGTAAGTGTTTCTAGAGTCGATGAAGAAGCCATGTACACGGGACTAACTTTTACAAGTGTTACTATTTGATGTCTTTCGACCAAAACATGATTATTGACGCAACGACTGGTAGTATCGCTCGTTTCGTCAACCACTCATGTCAACCGAACTGTCGCATGGTCAAGTGGATCGTGTCTGGACAGCCACGGATGGCCTTGTTTGCAGGCGACCGGGATATTATGACGGGCGAAGAGCTCACTTATGACTACAACTTCGACCCTTTCTCGGCTAAGAACGTGCAGAAGTGTCTTTGTGGTAGTCCGAATTGTCGAGGTGTCCTTGGGCCTAAACCCAAGGAAGTCAAGCCACCGAAGCCTACCAAAGAAGAGCTTGCCAAGGCGGCCAAAGAAGGTAGCAAAGGAGGCAAGCGGAAGCTGAAGGAAGCTCTTGGGGAATCGGACGGAGCCGAGGCTCGCGGAGCTAAGAAGCAGAAGATCAAGACCGCGACAGGTATCAAAGCTTTGGCCAAGGGAGTTAAGCACACTACCAGTCTCAAGGCGGCAACGAAAGGTGCAGCGACGGCGATCAAACGCAGCGTCTCGACCATCTCGGTCAATACCAAGGCTGCGTTGGGCAAGAGCAGCAAAAAGTCTGCTCAAAAGATCAAGGTGACAAAGTCGAAGTCTGTGATACAGGCCCACAGCAAGACAAAATCGCCAGCCAAGAAAATTGGCGGTTCCCAGCCCGTCACGCCCAAAAAATCGCCTGCCCGCAAAATGAGCCTCAGCATTACAGCAGTGGACACTGAGAATGCAAGGCCCGACAAGAGCAGCGAGTCAAGTGCAACGACACCTGCTAGAGCAGGCAGCAGACAAAACAGTCTGCTCCCTTCGCCGTCACCTAGAAAAGCGATTGACATACCCCGCATACGACTGGTCAACTCGTCGCATGTGGTCTAGACTCAGTCGCATCTAGGTTAGAGAAATGAGTCGATTGGCAGGGTGAGACCTCGCGGGAATGCCATTGCCTCACGTCATATACTGTATTATTTACGGATTTGCTGCAAACCGGGCGCATTCGATCTTGGCCGACTTTTACTTCAGAGTTTACTTTGCTTCGGAGTTCACTTGGCTTTCTCTAGAAGTTCCTCGTCACTGCCGTCATGAGATGGCAGCTCGAACCCACTGCCGAGTTCAATATACGACAGCATTTATGAGCGGTCAGGTTCCACATGACCAGGCTGCTGAGAAGGACGAGAGCTCAATGCTCCACCAAATATCTTGATCAGGGGATTCCTGGGGTTCTCAACAAACTCTCAATGGGCCCAGAGCATTTTTCGCAACCAATGCGAATATCTCGACATTCTGTCATCCCAATGGATTGCGAATGGAGCCAGTCCACCTACGTCTCAGGCGCGGTACATAGGACGAAACATTGGTTCGCCACGCAAATGTACAATAACATAGCTATTTTGCTTTTTTTGGTCTGCTCTTCTACTGCCGCGGACGAAACTCGTTGCCTGATGAGGCCTTCTAGACGACTAGGCAGAG
This sequence comes from Nemania sp. NC0429, assembly GCA_022578495.1. Taxonomy (NCBI): domain Eukaryota; kingdom Fungi; phylum Ascomycota; class Sordariomycetes; order Xylariales; family Xylariaceae; genus Nemania; species Nemania sp. NC0429. Next base: position 61,983 of record MU392294.1, on the reverse strand, counting down.
AAGGAGAGGAAAGGTGGTCGAAAGGAGGGAGGAAGAAGAGGGGGCGAAGGCTCAGGTCAAGCAAGGAACAAGGGAAACAGACGGCCGGCCGGGAGACCAAGGGGCGGAGAAGGAGGAGGGAAAGGGGGAGGGGGGGTGTTCACGGCGTTCGCGGGTCATCTCTATCTAGCCTTCGTCCCTAACCTAACCTAACCTGTCTATCCTGTATCTATCTATCTATCCGTCACTCAATTGCAATCGTTGGAGGCGTTGACGTTGACTCGGGCGGGGCGGGCGACGACGCTCTCGGCGACGGGTTGGCATTTTGAGAAATACTATTTATTCAACTAAGTGAACTCAGTGAACTGGTGTTCTTATCCCCCTTTTTTTCCCTTGCTGTCTCCTTCGTTCCCGTGTTTTGCTGCTTAGTGTGTGTGTGTGTGTGTGTGTGTGTGTGTTTTGTTTTCTCTTCACTCTACTTCATATTTGTTCTTAAGCGCTCTTATAGTGTAAGGGTAGGGCAGGTATTTGAAAAATTTGGTGCCTGAACGAGGTACGAAGTATTTGAATACTTTTTTTTAGTGTAGAAAATGTTACCGTAACTGGGCTTGGCGCGGAGATAATGTACAGTTTAGCAACAACAAGTACTACCAGGTAGGTCCCGTGACAGGGACTTCGATTACGTATCACTTCGAGGCTGTGTAAGTGCTTTAATGTATACCATACCGTACTAGGCACCTACATGCGCTACATTACACGTGTACGTAGGTAGTATCAGTACCTATGATGATAGGAAGGTGGGTGAGAGATGAGGCTACTCAGAGATTTGGGTTGCTTGGTATCTGGGTAGTTTGGTTGGTTGGTTGGTTGGTTGCTTGCTTGCTTTATAGCTCGTGTTGCGTTAACCCGCACCGAGTCATCGGTTGACTCACCACCTGTGACTGGGTAATTGTCTAATGTTTGTAACTAGGTAGAAGTAGGTGAGTAAGTTGTCGAAAGAAAAAAAAAAGTGTTGTTGTCGGATTATTGAACAACCCGCAAGCATGCGGGTTCGTGGCGCAGCAAGCAGCAGAATTTAAATTTCAACTGTCGCCTAGAACGGTCTCTGATATTGGAACGTGTGTACTTCGTAGGTAAAGTAAGGATCGGAACCTTCCACTGTATGTTGGGAGGGAGCCTGGGCGTTGTGCATAGTGTATCAGGGGACTTAGATAAGTGGAACCCGGCCATCCGTGGGCCTATCAAACGTTTCATTGCTACGCGCTTAAGGTAAGTTCTGGGGAATGATTCCCTAATCGGGTATTGCGGTTCTGCTGTCGACCAGTCGCGAAACGGCCCCTATCCCACCTATGTATCTCGGCAGCATGGGGGGCTTGACGTCTCGATTTCCTATGTATGTACCTAGGTACACCACGAAGTATTACTAAAGATAAAGTGACATCCAATGGATATAGGTACCTATTTGACCTAGGAAGTTTACCTAGGCAAGTACCTACATGTGGATAAGGTTCGAAGAATTAGGCTTAGCGCAGATGCTGGAGCTAAGTTTGCTTAGACTACCAGGTATCGTGGCTCGGACGAGCATTTATGCGGATTTATGCATAGATCACGTTGGGTGAAACGGTCTTTAACATGATGGTTCAAGTCTGATTTAACTAGCAAACGGTTTAGCTACTCCGTATTTGATTCCGGTTTATCGATCTCTTCCATATCCCATTTCCGCCCTCGACGACCGATAAGTTTCATCACTAAATTCCCCATGATTTCCATCTCTGGAAAGAACCGGCAATTCTCTCAATCACCATACTTTGCCGTCGATGTATCAAATTGACAGTTTAAATCGATATATACTAAGGTCGATTGTGTTTTCTAATCCCTAGCCTACTATGCTACTAAATCAGGATGCATCATTGCAAGGTGCTTCTCACGGCCTCCGGCATCAGTGTGATCTTAGTGCTGCGCGCACGGCATTATGATATATTATGACAACAACCGAGAACTCCCATCGAGGCACGAATCTGGCGCCAGAAAACCGCCATGATACCATCTGTTTCCGATTCATTAGTCGGGACTTGTCCACCAAAGGCATGTGTGAGCTTCGTTTGGTGATATAAAATGGCCAGTCATTGCAGCGGTGTTGGGAATAACCGTGTAAGGGTGGACAACACCTGCAAAAAGAAAAGTTGTTTGCTATCGGGGGGCTTTAACGGATGGTACCAGACTCTATGTTTTCCTAGTGGCTACATCTGTTACATCCCTCCCTTTTCAACTGACTTCTTTCAAACTGATATATCTAATGAGGCCCAGCAAGAGGCATCCATCGTCTTATACTTACGCTCCCTGGTGCTGTCCCACCGCGGCGCATGTTGTTAGGCAAGAATTTCGATGGAAAGATGAGGCATGATGTCGTACTCGTTGGCCCAAGCACAGGGAGCATGGCAAGGGAAGAACATAAAAGTCATCGTTGCCAAATTGCCAATGCAGACAGAATAAATCTTCTACGAGCCCTTCCCGAAAATTTCGCCATTCTTGCTGGCTGTCTAAGAATAAAGCCGACGACGAACAGGACTTCATCCATTACACCTCCCGGTCTGCTACCGACAATGGCAAAATGCACTCTCTACATTATTGTCAGAGGACTTGGTACTCCGGAGTGAAGATAGGTCACGAAGGGTATAATGGCTAGGTAGTGGCTAGGTAGTAGATAGGGGTAAGGGCTCAATTCCATTGATTCCTGAACCATCCTCTCGAAGAGGGAGGTTCTGGCTCCTTATATAGACCTTGTATTGATACAAATACACCCAAGGGTGTAGTAGCTACCCTCCTGCGACTTTATCACCTGACAATTATTACGTACAGTCGCGGTTTACATCCCACAACCGGAAAAGTGAGGCCATACCACTGGGCCTATTTTACCCAGACTGGCATCGGCGGAGGGAGGAACCCTGGCATTGGGCCCTCGCTGGGTTTGGCAGGCTGAAAGCGGAAGGCTTTGTGTACGACTCTCTAACCCCTGACGCGGTCAAGAATGGCTGCGGGAGACCTGAGTCGCGCGTATCGTGCGAAACACAGAGAGTGGAGGGCATTCTTTCGCTATCCATCAAAACGTCTCAAGTTCCATGTCCAGTTCCGCCTGGTTTTCGTATTCCGCCATAATTTATTCGGCCGACGATAGTGCGCCACTGCGGTACATTACGCGAAGCGAAAAGTGCCTTCCTATACTCCCACCACGAGGGCCAGTGGCCCGCCATCTCCCAGTCCAGAACGGCCGTGATGCCACCCGTGGCCTCGTCGACGAGGATGTTTTCTTCGGAAATGTCGGCGTGCGCAAACACGATCTCGTGGCGATCCGAAAGACGAGGCCGGCACTTCGGTCGGCCCACTCCGGCCGGGGGCACTTCCGGACCGGCGCGACGAGAAAGTCGTGAAAAGCGCAGACGGAATCGAACGGCCCACAGGTGGTGAGATTCGTTATCCGATGGTCGTAAGCTGCGCCTCCGGAACAAGATCCCACCCAGCCGGGCGAAAGTGGACGTAGGTCGTGCAGCTGAGCGAGGTGCTGTCTGAGCGTACTGATCGCGTGCGATCGGGCGGCTTCGCTCATGTCTGGCCATGCCTGGCCGAGTTGCCGTCCGGGCATCTCCTCCATCGGAAATGAGCTGAGACGCGTCTCTGTCTCTGTTTCGATCTGAACTTCGAGCACGGCCGGCACGGGGAGGGATGTGTTCTTTCGCACGAACTCCATTGCTTCAACCTCTCTGCGGATGCGATAGGCGTCGCCTTCTTTCTGTATTCGTTTCTCACCGCCGGGAGTAATTCGAACGAAAGCTCATGAGCTTGCGCGGAACAGGAGGCGTAGAATCCATGTTCACTCACTTGGCCGCGAGGCAGTGTTGATTGCCTTTACAGCCCTGGGATATAACACGAGCAACTGTTGAAATATTGGCTCTCGTCTATAGAGACTGTGAGTGTTATGTAATATGTAATTCCCATGAAAAAGAACCAATACCAGGTAAGAGGTAAAGTACTTCAATAAGAGTGTAAGACATGCTTTGATTAAGGTAGGTAACATCTGAATCCTCACGTATGTGTATCCCTTTGAACGCCGACTCGACTCAGGTGTTTAAGGTCAGTCAATCAAAAGCTGGTAGATTATAAGAAAGTCACGAGGTATCTATGTATTATAAAGGGCGTTATGGGTCGATCCATCTATAAAGTGACTGCAAAGGGACATACTGTAAATATATCGATTTCCTAGGAAGAGTCAGTCGCAAGCCACCGCAACGTTCAATAAGTAATAGCTCCCTCGTTCGTTTGTTACGGTTCAGAATACGTACTAAGCAACTTAATGTAGGTGGATTTATGCAAAACTGGGGCTCAGCTCAACGCTCGCCTAAAAGCGGCATGGCTCAGGTTGGCATACCGTTTAGGAATGGCATGATACGTACAACTTGAACCTCTCTAGGTATCTCAACGGTTGCTTCGTAGGTACATGTAGGCATCTAGTGTAGGTACCCGAGAGTCTACCTACATGAATCCAACGGATGGGCTATCCCCACCCACTTGTTATTACTCAATAAGAAGAGCCTAAGCGGCAAGTAAGCAGGTGTGTTTGATACTTGATAGCACCAGGTAGCAAAACAGCTTCTCCCTTCGACAGTTCCATCCGGACCCCATCCTCATCACAACCCGCTACGACGCAATTCGCGACTCCTCGTCAAACAACCAAGCACCTAGATCACTGACCGAGACCGCCGTCTGTTCGGCGTGTACGGTTGGTCGCCATCTATCTACTCACATTACATATTATTATATCTGACCGACCGCCCGGAGACGAACAAGGTCTGGTAACGGGTTCTGGCCGTCGGCGCCCAGCAGGAAACATGAAGTCGTTGAAGATGAGCAAGGTGCTGAGCACCATCAAGAGGAGGAACACCAGCGGTATGTGCGAGAGGAATACCTATACACACAAATATGGCATCTGCCTCCATTCATACCCCTACCTGTCTATCTGCCTGAATACCTGCCTGAATACCTTATCTATCTGCCTGCCTGCCTACTCAACCAACTCGATCTGCCGGCTCGCCTGTTTGCTGACCTCGGGCATTGCGCTCTCGCCGTCGCAGGACTCGATTTGTCAGTCAGCTCCAATGACAACAGCCCCGAAGCCGTCGCCTACCGCAGCCTCGTGCGTCCTCTACTTTTCCATTCTATCCGTTTATCCGTCTATCCGCCTGCCCCTCTCTCTACCCTGTTCGCTTGACATGCCAGGATGGTGCCTCCGAAAGAAGACTGAACGCTCTTCTGACTGTCCTCGACTAGAGATCCTTTTGCGAATCGAGTGGCCCCAACAGTGCCGAGGATGAGATCATCCATCTCCCACCCATCGTCGAAGCCGCCGAGTCCTCCCCGAGTGCTGCCAAACAATGCGCCGACATGATACGCGACTATCTGAAGAAGGACTACTACACGAGGCCCGACATTCAGTATAACGCCCTCATGCTCGTCCGCATCCTCGCCGATAACCCCGGCCCCACCTTCACCCGCAACCTCGACCAAGATTTCACCAAGACGGCCAAAGATCTGCTGAGGAACACACGCGGCGACAGGGTGCGCCATATGCTGATGGAGACCCTGACCTCTTTCGAGACGACCAAATTCTACGACGAAGGCCTGACGCCCCTCATCGAGATGTGGAAGAAGGAAAAAGAGAAGGCACTTAAGTCGTCATCTTCAGTATGTCGACGTTAACCCCCTCCCCCCCTCTTCAGCAGCGCGCGCGAGCCTGAGATCACTTTGGAGGCATCCCAGCTGACCTTTGGCTACAGGCGCCTATCCAGTCCTATCTACATAGATCACAACAGCAACCACAGCAGGCGGCGCCTATAATGACGGCACCCCCAGTCGACCGCCATTCGCAGAACTACTTCGCCCGCAACCATAACAGTCGACGACTGCCCGAGCCTGTCGAACTAGCTGGTCGCCTAGAGGAGGCTCGCACATCCGCGAAGCTTCTTCAGCAGGTTGTGACCAACACGGCACCGGGCGACATTCTGAGCAACGATTTGATTAAAGAGTTTGCAGAGCGCTGTCAGAGCGCGAGCCGAAGCATACAAGGGTACATGGCCTCGGAGGACCCGGTCCCCGACAATGAGACCATGGAGTCACTCATCGACACAAATGAACAATTGCAGACCGCGTTGAATCTACACCAGCGCGCCACGCTCAACGCGCGGAAACACGTGGCATCTATGGCAACCGACAATCACGATCTCGTGAGCTTGGACGACACACGGAGTCAGACGAATGGCAGCGATGGACCCTCTAGACGGCCCTCACCCCACGATACCGGCTTGGGTATAAGTGTATCATCAGGTTCAGGATCAAAACAGCGCGCCGCACCGCCGCCGCAGGAGACGAATGGAAAGGGGAAGGGGCGCGAATATGAGCCATTGACGTATGCGGGGTCTTCCGCTGGCCCTTCAAGATCGCGTACTCCTCTCGCCGAAGAGGATCCCTTCCGGGACCCAGATGAGGCAGCAGGCTCCAGCGCGGCCGGCGGCTCGTCGAACCGCTACTTTGACCAGGAGCCTAGGTTCGCCTTGGAGCCTTTTTACCCCGGCATGGAGAGTACGCCTAGCTACACCGGCAGACAAGAGAGCGCAATAGGCAAGGAAGCCAGTGAGTAAACATCTCGTTGCATTACAATCGCAGCTTCTGCCACAGTATGCTAGCACGGTACGAGGGCGAGGGCTGATTTACGTCATGATTAGTGCACGGGGCTGTTGAGAACTCTTCGACTGCGAAAGCCACTGATGCAACATCGACGTCGCGACACGCAGATGTCAGCGACAACGATAGTTTATACGATTCACGACCACTAGAGCAGAAGGAGCCCATCTACCGGTACTAGGTCAACCGGGAGAAGCTGCTCCAATTGGGGATGGGAGCTGCGACGGGATGAGGAGGGATGATGTAACGCTGCTGGACGGAAGAGGGAAAGATCCTGATACCTCTATTTCATCCCTCTCTGCGTTAAAGTAATAGTTTATTTATGCTTTTGAGGGGGGCGTCGATGGGTGGAAGCGACTGAAAGAAGATTTTTCAAAGCGAGATACCTAGTATTTACCACATATATCCCGGAGGGAGAGTCCCCGTAGAGGACAATTGACAGAGCGTAGCGTGTATGCAATTCAATTTTCAATTTGCAATTGCATGGATGATTGATTCAATGAGAACGAGAATACAGGATATGGGTTATATCCGGGTGACTGAGGTTTCTCACGTGAGGGGTGGATGTAGGTAGGAATGGCTGTAAAGTTAAAGGTTGAGCAAGTTGAGCCTGATTGGTCGAACCATGTCGCCATTGGGGGGGGAGATGGGACCAATCAAATAACGCCAAATTTGTGGCGGGGTGTTACTTATCAGCCAATGAGTGACCTGGACCTGGGACTTTAAGTTACATCCCAACTTAAGAGAAACAACCCCTCAGCCCTTTCTTTCTATCAGGGAATTTGTTTTCCCACCAACTAATGAACCGTGAAGAAAAAAGTGTATAACTACAGTTACGTCTTTGTTTAGAAATAGCTAGGAAATGAAGTAAGAGTTGCTTGTATATAGCAACCTATTAGAAAAGAGAGAGAGAGAGAGAGAGAGAGAGAGGGAGGGAGAAAACAAAGCTTCTGCTAAACATGTACTCTTACAGCTTTTAGAGCAGTTATTTATAAGTATTGTCTTAAGTACTCCTAGGAATAACTTATAATACATAAAAGCAGGTGCGAGGTCCAATTTACTAATAGCAAAAACAGCAACTTAGTTACAACCCAGTAATACCTGAGTACTTGTCTGCCTACATGTACCTACAAAGTAGCTTATTACTCAGTATATAGGAACTTCCATACCTTCTTTATACCTAAGTACCTTATGATACATAAGTAGGTAGTTAGTAAAAGAGAGATCGAGGTTGTGTGTAAAGGATACCCACTTCTAGTTAAGTACTTACCCAAACTCGCACCTGCCATCTGCCATCCATAATCTACTATCACAACAGCCCTGAGCAACTCTACCTACCAGGCACTACCTATCCTCTATCCTAGCAACAACCCTACCAACCAGGTACTATCTTCCGTTCTGACGGCAACTCTACTTGCCATCCTCCCCTCTAAGGGCAACTCTGCCTCTCATCCGCCATCCCAACGGCAACTCTACCTACAAGAGCCTCCTCTCCCTTGACTAATATCTCTGTTACACCTTCTTCCACTACATTACTACTGCCCGTGTGGTAAGGGTAGATTCATCATGGACCCCATCGAGAAGCTCTTTAGAGCCCTTCCCAATCCCGTGGCTGATCGAGCCGCCCTGGATCAGAACGGCACATGGAACCAAGCTCATTTTGGCCAGGTTTTCATGTCCTTCTCTCCCTCCCGATCTCATGATCTGGACCGTGGCTTCGTTCAAAAGCTGGCGAAGTCCTTCTCAGAGAATCCAGATTATCCGATGCTACGCAGCGAGATTGGCCAGTTCGCCCTTGACAAGCCTGAAATTCCCAATGATGACTCAGCAAAGTCCCAGCAGCTGAAGTACCACGCGTGGATTTCTCAGGGACGCAAGGACGAAGAATATCCTTTCAATGGCGGGAGCCATTCCGACGGACAAGCGGTTGTCCTGCCCGAGGGCAGTCATGCCTTCCTGCCAGCTGAACTAACGAATCCCAAAATCTGTGCTAACTGCAAAAAGCCCAACCCCAACAATGCATGCAGTGGCTGTCTAGTCGAGCTCGACGGTCATGCTGTTATGAAGACACAATACTGCGACAAGAAGTGCCAAATTCAGCACTGGAAAGACCACAAGTCTCAGTGCCTGGGAAGAAAGAAGATTTCCCGCGCCGTGTCCTTGATCTACGATTTCTTCATTATGGCCCAAAAAGGTGCTTGGATAAATAAACAGATTGTTAGCATCATCGAGAAGCAAGGCATCACAAATATTGTCCATGGCAATCCAGACGAGTGGGCATTCCAAGGGAAACCCTTTGTTTGCCGCTACCCTTCTGAGATGGCCCCTTCCGAAGAGCATGCTCGTGCGGTCCTGGTCGATAACGAGTGCCAGCAACTCCTGACCACATTTCAAGGTCTTTTGAAGTTGTTCTTAATGCGTCAGAGAACCCCTTCTCGGAGGCTATGCTTCACTATGATCTAAGGCTAACAAGGGTGATTACAGCACTTTGTCAAACCCTGCAAGAAGTCCAAATCACGCCCCGAAATGCTCACCGTCCTACTTGTGATATGAGACATGGCCAAGTCCGCAACAGCATGTACAGCGAGCATACCGTGCTGCGCGCAACGCTTCACTCCGGCGAACAGATGGCAATTGACATTACAGGAGTTCAGGTCAGTTTAGCGAGTTGTTCGTTCCATATCTTGTTTCGCTGCACTCACTGCACACGCCCCTACCAAGATAATAATAGAGATTCCCACTGACGACCCCTTCGGAATAGTTCGGCTGGCGTGAGACGGTGGCACCATGGAAAATTTGGTCTAGCCATCGCGTGGCCGGCAAATCTTGCCCCCAACCTTTCGGTTCCGCTCAGCGTATGCAGGATATGCTATACCCGTTTGCCGCTAGTCAATTTATACAGCTCAGCGAATCGCAGCGCCTTTCACTCGCCCATAAAATGGAGCTTGCCATCCAGAAGAAGATGAAGGATAACATGGCTCCGTCTGTGGGCGAACTGTACAGGCTTGACAACGCCGCCTTCGCCTCGTGCAAGCAGGCCATGCTGTCAGGCGCAGAGGAGGCGCTCAAGAACGGTCTTCGCGAACTCCATGAGTCGAAAGTAGGTCTCTGCTACATCGATGCCCGCGGCGAGTGGAGGGCTACGACAACTAAACAGCAGGCTGAGGCCCTCGAGGGGGTGTGGCTGACTGATGAGGACATCAGAAAGGCCAAGGCCAGGGGCACGGACTTGAGAGTGATCTATCAGATGCGGTGCAACAACAGAAGCAGAAAACAGAAGTTCAAGGCTGCGGGCTTGAACATGCCTTAGAACACACGCATTGTCGAGCAAGAGGTGTGTAAAAGAATGGCACACAACGTTCTACGCAGCTGTCTATCAGTTGTGGATGGAAGGTTAGGCGGAGTTGACATGGATGCGTACGGACTGCTGGGGGCTCTCTGCGTGCGGCATAATACCGAGACCATAAGTTGTGATCGGGATTTGGGTCTGGTTATGACTCTTTCTGCCCCTCAAAGCAATTGGCCTACTGCAACAACATTTTGTAATTGGCACATGAGGACATTTGGGGGAAATGAGCTGGTCAGGTTGCTTTTCTATGAGAGCAAGATAGTGCTCATGGCCGCAGACTGCGGAGATTGTACCGTAAACGCGAAGATTTGATTCATTTGCAATTGAAATCCCATCAAAAGCAGCTTGCTATCCTCGTACTTATTCATGTTTATAGAACCTCTCTCTCGACGTGCTCCCACCGACTGATTTTCCCTCCACGCCCCCATATGACCTGGCTTTTGCTTCAAGCCACAGAACACCTCAAGGCATCCCCGGAAAGCATGGAGGCCTCGAAGAATTTCGTGCGATGCATTGCATTTGGAGTGGAAGGCCAGTATGACGGGTCCTATGGCATACCTGACTTCGCAGAGTACTGAACGGGATAGTTTCATAACACGATGCTATCGAATTGTACACATGTTTGATATACCTACCTACACAATATGATAGTTGGCCAAGAGTGGAAATTAGAAAGTAGGCCTAAATTGCGTCAACATCGGCGGATGCGATGCCGAAGCACGTGGCCGATCCGAGATCGACGCGTTTTCTCGATCTGGTCTACTTTAGACTTCGCAGTGCAGAGGAGAATGCGCTAAGTCCTCGGCGCCGCCAGAAGACGCGTTCTGATTCGGTCCGTTCGCACGCCCATCAACAGTACTTACACTAGGGCGCGGCACCAAGGATAACTCATGCTCCACCTTCTCCACCATTCCATTTGCCCTTACGGGACCTACCGTAGTTTCTCTAACACTCGGTAACAGATGCAAGTTGTAAATACTTCTGGGCCTTACCGGTGCGACGGAGAGAAGAGGACGAGGACACGCCGGAAGACGGAGCCAAAGTTCAGCGTCGGCATCTCCCCAAACACCCGCTCACCCCAGGAGACTCGTGCCCAAGTCCCCGAAATGAACTCGCGGATCGACCAGAATGTCTTCCACCTCCAAGGCGAGCACGCACAATAGGTAGCGCTTGAAACGAAGGGCGGTTTCATGCGACCGTCGAAAGCAGGAATTACCAAGGAAGATAAGGACTTATGCGAGAGACTGCTGACGACTAGCCAGCCGGTTGTCAGCGCTGCCCTGCTCAGCGATGACCACCTTGATAAGTTTTACTCAGATTTACGCGGCCGTTCCCAAGCTCGGATCTGCCTCGATCTACACCCCCGCTTGATGCCATCCGTTGAAAACCTCCGCGTCTGTGGCCGCGAAGAATGTGCCGGCCTAATCGAGGGCCACAATGACCTCTAGGGCGAGCCGATCCCGATCTATGGACCCCATCCACAGCCAGATCACATCTACGGGTTCAAACGGTCTAACTTCACTGAGCAACAACGGCGCAAGCTCATGGTCGAGCCGGCCAGGACGAGTTCCTTCTACGCAGCGCAGCACGCGAAGATATCTTTTTTCCATTCCTAATAGCAGAGGTCAAGTGTGGCAACGGAGGGCTCCATCTTGCTGGCAAGGCTAATATACACAGATGACTATTCAAATGCGAGGTATCGTCAATCTCCATGATAGAATCAAGCGGCCCGAGGACTTACATGGAACAGTCTTTGTGCTCTCCGTTTCTCACGACGATACCAGAGGGCGTATACATGCTTACTATCTGGAGATCAATGGCGTCGAAACAACGTATTGCCAGGTCACTCTAAAGGAGCTCATGTTTAGAACTGACTATGCCGAAGCTATATGGGCATCTCATCACGCTCGATGTCTGCTAGATATTTGCCTTACTACTTGTCGAGCGTCTTAAGAATAAAGAATACGATTGACGAGTTACCCGGTTGATGTTCTTAGTCAGTGGAGTTGGCCGCAATCTTCGACGACGACGGTGTGCAAGACTCACAGGACGACCTAAGCGTACCGGAATTTCAGGACGGGAATTTTGAGAAGCCGCGCAACGTCCGGGATTCCGAACGTAGAATTGCGAAGAGAGGAAAACACTGTTACTGGCACACCTAAAGCAACAACAGAAGAAGTCGAAGCAACATCTAAACGAGGTTGTGGAGATGCTCAAGGAGCAAAGAGCACAGATTGAATAATTCTTACCAAGAGCACACTCCGCGTAACATGATACCGATTCGACTCTGGCTGATCGTTAGTTAGAAGCCGAAGAGCTAGGTCGTGGCAAAGTGTAGCCTGATGCCATATGGGATTCGCTCAGTAATCACTAGCGCAAAAGGACGAGCATGCGTATTTAATGAAATGACAACCTGATAGTCAGCCATTTATGAAAGGCTAAGATGGCGGAGCCGATTTCCCCCCAATCATGATTTCAGTGCTGCTTTACGAATATGCCCTAGATTTGGGCGTCGATAGGCGCGGTTGAGCCTCTTCACCCTCAGTTCAGGTTAAAGCGGCATTGGTCCAAGTTGCCCACCACTGAAGACTAGAACTGGAGATAGAAAAAAAAGTCGTCTCCAACCATATGGGAACTTTGACTGTCGCTATCCGACTGACGGCTAGATACCGAATACTGTCTAGTGCATGCAGCAGCAAGCAGGCGACTCTGATTCCGATGCAGGGGATGATGCAGCCTGGAACCACGCGATAGGTAGTGGGCGAATTAGACACGAGGGGAGGGCTACAGGGGGGCTTCAGTTCTCTTGAAAGCTCAGCCTCTTTGTAAGTATGTACATACATTGCATCTCGGCAATTTTTCACAAATCGGTATCGAACCTCATCATAACACCAAGGTGCCATTTAGTGTATGATAAGGAGAACAACGGTAATTAAGGAATTATACGTGGCGCCGTTTGAAATTATGAGTTTAGAGTGACAGCGGATGCCAAGGCTGCCTTAAGCAGATAGGGCGACTAACAAGCTTGACGCGATGTTACGTAGGGAGCTACCCTAAGTAAAGAGCTTTTCCCCTCGGCCCTCTGACCGTCATCTTCGCACTGCCTATCGCAGTGCTGTGTAATCAAGCATTTAATCAAACAGGTTGAAGTACAAGTGGGCGCTTGGGACGATTTGGCAAGTCGTTGGTAAGGATAGGTGGTAGTGTAGGAGGCAATGTAATAATAGTACGAGTACGCAAGAATGAACAGGGCGGGGTTTTCTATTAAGTATCGCCATTTATTTCATAGCGTAACTTACTAACCTATTTTTATTCTTGGATAAGTGTTTGACTAGCCTAATATAGGTAGATCTGAGAGGTAGTGTGATGCACTTATATGACCCTGAACCGCATTTGGATATTCTTGCGAGAGGCGGCCTGATTGCCGACTACCTGCGTCTAGTGTTACCGTAGTGTAGTGTACTTCGACAGCAGCATACCGTAGTTCTCCCGCGTCGTGTCATCGACAGACATCGACTTCCCATCATCTCCTTCGGCTTGACGTAGGATCCGCACGTTCCCCAAGCGAGCATACGCCGGTCGCCCTCGTCTGATTCGCCCACCCATCTATCAGGTGGAGTTTTTGGGCGAAATCGTGAAACTGGCTATGGCTTGAAACGAGCATTCTACACTAACTGAGGTGAGGCGTTGTCATCATCGGTAGCTGTCTATCATTGCCCGACATGTCATCAACTCCCTCTTCGCCTTTGTAGGCTCGTATTTCAGCAAAGTATTCGGTCTTCTCTTTGGGTGTGGTGATGTTATTCATCTTGTGAAAATGATAGGCGGGGATTCGAAAATAGTGGCTGCCCGGAAGAGGTTCTTCGAGCATGGCGGCGTGCGTGCCTTTATGTCCGCCTCCAATCTCCTGCCTTGTGGCGTCCGTCGAGGCCTGCGCGCGTTACATACATTCCTGCAGCCTATTCCGCGACCCACGGATACCCAAAGTTCTGAAGCACGGAAGCCGGCCTCGGCATTGGCAGGGACGGATCCAATGAAGGCCCATCCTGCGGGTTGTAGTCTGTAGACTGCAGCTGTATATGAACTGACGATATCTACGCCCGTGCTGATTCGACGCCGAGCTATGTCTTGCTTGTGTTGGACCACATAGCTGGGTTTGGCTCGGTATTTTGACCAGACATGGTCTAGCTGATCTGTCGACGCCGCGGACGGGGGGGGGCAAGACGTGGTATTCGCCTCGCTTCCCTCCCGCTCGACTACCTTAGCTTTTGTCATCCGCTATTGGCCTCGACTTCCAACCCGCTACTACGTAGCTACTGCTTCTATCCCCGGTGCATTCAACTTCACGTCGACGTCTCGGGTCCGTTGTCTATGGCTGGATACACTGTATCTAGAAACATGTGGTGCCACGGCTTTTGCTATCCCGTCCCGCAGGGGAGAGGAGACCAGGTCTCCAGTTTCACTAGAGCCATGCATCATCCGTCCCTCTCGATCGTAGTACCTTACATAAAATCTGTAGTTCGCCGTCTTCTTCTCGGACCTCGTCTACGGGCTCAGGTGACTGACTTCCATCGCCTCCGATTTCCTTCTCCAATACTTTTCTCCATGAGCTCGTTCAACGCAAAAGGAGCGGCGATAGTAACCGATGCCAGCACCCGCCGTTGCCCGTCATCTCCAGCAGAGATGGTCTCTGGATCACCTCAGTACCGAGCTGCTTATTTTGATATTGGAACAAGTGCGCATCCTAGCGTCCCCCACTTCCGAGAGCGAGAGAGAGATTTGCAGCTGACGATACTTATCCCAGTTGGCCAATATTGACTTGAGGTCATTGGGTACCACCAGGCTGGTGTCAACAAGATTCAATGCCATCGCAACGCCTATAAGATACCACACACTCCGAATGACCCGGAGCATCATATCTCCTCAGGCAGATATCTACTTTCCGCAAGGCGTCGCCAACGTTTACGCTCACACGAGGCACGTGATAGTCGACAGTGATCTCGAAGCTGAAGACGTCAAAAGAGTACTGAATAATATCCGGGGACTATCGTGTATAAGGTGCGTACTTTCTTTCCAGCTAGAGATACGCAGTGATTGTGGAACTAAGGGGAGTCTCGGGATAGCTGGCGCTATGTGCAAAATGACCACCTGTGCAAGGGCGGCTTCTGGGTGCCATCGGATATTCTCTCCCCGCGACACACACAGTCGAACGCGTTCAGACTCTATATCGAGAATCTACCACTGCTAGACTTCCCATCGGAACAACCGAATCCATACTTGAGAGCAGTACCGACCGGAATCCTCGTGTCCCTAGTCATGGCCGCCCCGACACCTCCGCTTACCGCGCGCGTTGGAAGCTTGAAAGGTCTGCTGCTCCACTCACGACGGCTAGAGACATTCTGGTATGAAGATAGGGGCCAGGGGACCCAATTCGAATTCAGCAGCAACGAGAGATTACCGCCATTCAAAGAACTCTATTTACGTTCCTACGATTGGAACCATAGTGCCATCGCGGTCCGGCAACATTGGGACTTTTCCAATATCCGGCGTCTCGAGATGGTCGATGTGCCCCTGAACCCTTTCCTCAACTCCGTTTCGTTCGCGGACTTCCGGCATCTAGAAGCGCTGCGGTTGGATGATTCTGGCATGCGCCTCCCCAACATACAGCGTGACGCCACTAGGGGGCAATACCTCCTAATCAAGCAGATCCGAGCGCTGGCAGAGTTGAGTCTCACATGCGATACGCAGTCATTTCCCGTCGATGGGATATTGCAGCACGGACAATGTCTGCGGAGTCTCTCCTTCCGCGACTATACTGGCTTCTTCGACGAGCACCGGCGTTGCCCGACCATAGGAGCAGAAGACCTGGACATCATGTCACGCACGCTTACCAACCTCCGCACCCTGGAGCTCGACATGGACGAGAAGCGCTGCGAGCCACGACACTTCCTGCGCGCCATCTGCAACTTCCGGCGGCTCGACACCCTCACGCTCCATGTACAGACGGTGCTGGACCCGCTTAGATACGCCGACACGAGTATTGTAGATCTCGACCACGAACGCGCCATGCAGATCCTCTCGTCGGCCGCCGGGGACAAACTGGGCGCCCCGTGGTGCTCTGTCACTATTAACGTGGGAGGCTGGAAGCCCATCATGGTGCGCCGCCTGTCGGCTCCGTGGCGGGCGCTGAACGGCCGCGGCGTGTATGCGGAGAGGTGCTTCGTGATGGAGAGGCGGGGAAACGGCCTGCTGGATGTCAGCGAAAGGCTACCCACGCGGGCATCGTGACGAGTTACGATGAAAAAGCTGGATCGCATGATCTCGAGATAGCACCTCAAAACCCTTAGCACAAAAAAAAGAAGAAAAAGAAACCTCCTTAGAGCAATAGTCGGACAAAAGACCTGGACAACTAACTCATGACCGCGAAGGTCGATCGATATATTTGGTTTGCGATTCTTACAAATTTCTCTTTTACATTTTCTCGGGGATTCTCCTTTCCCGCCTCCTTTGCGTCAGGGGTCTGTCTACGTTTGGTTCAAAAAGCGTTCTACTTTGCTCTTGAAATGAAAAGATTGTAGTCGCATCGCCGCGTGCTATCGACGATGCACAAAATTCTCGTTACGTTGGCTTCCCTATCTAATTAACCTGCAATCTACCCTACAAAACGGTACTATATTTGTAGTCAGTCCTATACAGATTGTGTGGTCCGACGGCTGCCAATCTTGATTTACCAGAGCGGATCACCAAGCAAGGAAGTTGCTTTCGCATAACTAACTAACTGCCTTAATTCTGTCACTCATGTATTATTACTCCTCCGTAATTCCATCCCGATCTGATTAAGAACAATTTGAAGAAGAAGATGATTGATTTCTGACCAGAGAAAACTGAGTCCCGGTGCCGAGCTCTGCAATGATCCTATTGATGTAGATCAACCCCTGCACGAAGCGTCGCTACTCCATTCATCTGAGGTCTTTTCACCGCGACACACGGCCTCCAAAGTGTTGCTGTGGAAAAGCGGCCTGCTCAATGGCGGCTCCGAGATGTCGTCGCAACGTCGCGAAGGCATCTCCGACGAGAACGACTCCTTCCTCCATGAAAAGTAGCCGTGGCGCAGACGGCATCGCGGATCTTGGTGACAAAAGGATTAGGTGTCTTCTCGAGTAACTCCTGGAAAGGGCGAGAAATGCGAGGAAGAATATCCGATCGATATCCTTCCCAGACCTCGGGACGGACAAGGCAAGGCCGCGCGACGTCCGTTGAGTGATGCTGATGACCTGTGGAGTCCGTGAAGGTCTTCTTCATCTGCGGCGACTCGTTGCGCACGTTGGTGTACCAAAACCAGGCTATCGTGCCTCTCCACGCGACCTAACCTAAATATTGTTTGAAGACAGGTGCACTCACCAATCGCCGGACGGTTGAATTTGTTCCATACGCTCCGATGACCAAATCCACAATAGGAGTCTCTTCTCTGCCAGCGGTATCAACACAGTTGGACTCTGATGTTCTCTTCCGTATAACTTAGTGCTGTTACCCGTTTCCCCGAGAGGTAGTCAGCGTTGCCATCTCCCTCGGCTGATGGCGGGGGAGTAGAGCACGCAACTAAGGCCAATCCATCACAATCAGCGCGCAGAATAGGTTTTCATCAATCGTCCCCATCTGGTAAGATGGATGCTGCCTTTCGAGTTGATGGTATTGGCGCGCGTGTAATACGCCCAGCGTCTGGACTGTGAGGCGAACGCTGGAGTCAATCCAGTCAGGGGGTTTGGGGTACGAAGATGGCGGGGTGCAGGTGCTCTAGCTTTCATGATCTCAGTTATCCTGTAATATCTCGTAATAAGTAGAGTCTTTCTCAACAGTCTATAATTTAGTTTTGGCTGCCTCTCTCTATCTGAGATGAGGGTTCTCATAGTGGCCCCGGTCAGATGCTATATTCACTATTGTCGGATATAATTGCCTCCGTGGAATCGTGCCATCACAACGTCCTATCACCCACGGGTTAAAAGAGGTAGCCAGAAGACAAGCACCTCAGAGAAGACAATAAGACAGGACATCTTTCGACCAGACATCAAGTAATTGACTCAAATCTAACATATACATTTTCTGTCGCGAGTACTTCGCTTTTAGGGGAGGTGGCGCGGCCAACCTATTTCTAAATGCCAGAACTTCCATTTATTAAGGCTTTCCATACCAACACGTCAACAATCGTATGCAAGGTTGTGAGGAAGCACTTGACTCATACATTCCTCAGTTACATAGATTGGTAACAGTCGGAAAGCGTCAAATCCTGTAACAGTCTGCTAGCGAGGTATCTGAACGCACAGCCGCATCTCTACGCCAAAAACTGTACAACTCCAAGATATCGATTTCATGTAGCTACTTCGTCTCGCAAGGTATATGCTACCATTACCACTACTTACTCATGCCGCACGCGTCGCGGCCACCCCCACTTCGGTTCTATAAGGTATTTAATGATTCCTCATCAGCAGGCCAGTCCCTAATTTAAGTACTAATCAGAAATGTGTCGTCCGACTGAGCAGAATGGTAGTGTACTGTACCATGCTTCAACGCCGCGACGAATCCAGGTAGTCTAATGTGTGTGGTTAGCACTCGCAGGTGGCAACTGGGTTCCAGATAGTGTTATAGTATCATCACAACCCGTAACTAGGGAACCGAAATCAACCAGGTGATCAACAATAACAGATCTTAGTGCAGGTAGTGTAGTCATACTGAGCCGTCACAAGCCCGATGTTGCCGGGTGAGATTTCTCCCACCGTAATCTACGTCATCAAGAACGAGAATTGTGAAGAGCTGAGTTCTTAGCCCCAAGACTATAGGCTGCTAGGGGAGCATAGCGTATTAGGAATACTGTGCTCCGAAACACGGGGGGAATGCTTTATAGTCTGCTAATATTCGACGCAAGGGAGGTTCCCGAAGCGTGCCCTGGTCGGCGAAGGGAGGTGGCCAGTGCCATACTATACTATGGGTCACGAGAGCTAAAAAGTCTCGGCTTGGCCGGACGCTTTCGTCGCCGTTCGTCGGCAAAAGAAATCTTACCGGAAGCTGTTGTGGATGGGGAGTGCCTGAGTAGCTTGCTTGCTGCCGATGATGTTCGTAAGATCGATCGATACCTTTCGATACCTTGGCTAGTTTGTAGACGAAACCTGGATGGTACATACCATTTTCCCCCTTGAATAGGCGCTACCTAAATCTTGGCATACAAGGAATGGAAACGGAAGCAGAAGCGGGAGCGGCCTCCTGCGGGTAGGAAAAGGGGCGTGGGAATAACGAGGCCATAAACGACGAGAAACGCAAGATGTCTGGACCAGATCGCATATCTCTCTCGCTTGATATGCGCATTGATGGGAACGCAAACGAAAAGAAAGCTGAGATCGGTTTCGGATCTCAGGTACAGACAGCTTCATGCCCGACCAGCATTACTTGGCCGATTTTAGGAGTGGTACATTCGTTGTTATTCGGATTCCTGGCGCGCAGTCACACACATTCTCCTGTTTGTGCCGAAGCGGCGGCACAGTAATGACTATCAGATACGACCTATACGAGATGCCAGCCCGGTTGTAGGTAGCGCAATGCTCGGTTTGTCGGAAGGGAAGCAAGGAAAAACAGGAAGGCAAAAGGGAAAGCTCTGCCGCTTCCAGGTGAGACAGAGAGCCCGGGTCTTACTTCAACGAAACCAAAAAGATTCGCTTATTCCCGCTTTCTCTCAGATAGGGGAAATCTACCGACTACAATCTGTGGCGATTCTAGGTCTCCGCCCGCAGAAGCGACAACTCGCCGTCATCGAGAGGGCGGACCGAGTAACTCCCTATCTCCGCGATGCCACCAGAAAACAAGGTTGACGGAGGGCTGAACTCTGCTCTTCTGGCTCCTAGGCTACATAGATGGATGGATTGTTATGGGTGAGCCCGCGCTTTTAGCCTCGGGGGCTAGGCATAGCGAGCGGGAGAGTTTACCACCTGGCCGTTGTCGTTTCCTGCCTGGTTTAGACAAAAGTATATTGCTGCAGCCCCCTCTGGACGGATTGATTCCTAATACATACCCAAGGGATGTATTTGCGTGCAATTGTTCCTCCGTAGTTCGATATAGGCCCGATGGAACCATGAATTCCCTGTCTACAACCGGATATTCGATGGCGAATTTGAACAAATCATGACATACACACCTACCGACCAATATAGCTAGATTATACGTACCTGCCACATAGCCATCACACGGCACAGCATCAAAGTTCTGCTCTGTGACGGGTGATAGAAGTATAAACAGGAAGGCGGAGGCTGCCGAGTAAAAACACCTGGCCGCATGGCTGCATGGGAATAATCTGATTAGCTCGGACGCGTCAGTTAGCGCCACGCGAATCCGTCCCCTACTACTCTTCAGACGAGTCAGTGACGGGTGCCGTCCCGTGTCGATCGATCAGGGAAGGCAAAGAAAGGGATGGGAAAAGGTTCTTGAACGAACGCCACATGCGTGGACCGGGGGGGAAAGGTTTCTGCACGGCCAACTGACCTGGGCCAAGCCGGTGTAGATGTCGTGCGAGGAGGCATGGGGGGCCCGGCCGCGACAATGACAACCATGGCTATGTATCAGCTGTCGTTGCCTCGTCCTTGTTTCTCTCGTCCCGTCTCTTTTAACTTTCTTTTTGCAGCCGATTGGTTTTTTTTTTTTTTTGACAAGTACCCATCATGCAAGGCAGGCAGGCGTGCAGAGAGAGCCTTTGGAATGAATCGAAAGCCGCAGGTACCGACCGGTAGGCCGAAAGTTTACTTCTTTTTCTCGTGCGAGAAAAATCTAGAACTTCCCCTTCCTCGGTTTTGTGAATGGCATGTCTTGGGGGAGGCGCTTTCGGACGATAGGTATACGAGGCCCACGGCGTGAGGCATGCTATGTATCTCGACGACGCTCAAGTAATTCTATTGCTTCTCTATCTCTTGCCACACGGAAGCGTGCTTGGGTCGTCGGGCAAGGATGGTGGTCGTCCTCGGGTCTGACGAGCTCGTGCGGTTTGTCTCGAGATCCTTGTACTTTATTGATATGTTGTTTGGACGAGCTGGAAGCCACTCGGGACTTGGCCCAAGTATAACATTGCCCTTGGCTCGTATTATCTCCGAAACGATGTGTCTTTCACTTTTTCGAGGCGAGACAACTAAATACATTGTAAATATTCCAATTAGCAAAAGAGCACAAGTCACCTTGGATGATGCAGCGTATAGAATCACTGGATCCGCAACACGACAAGAGGTAATTAGTAGGCGCGAGGTAGAAAAATGATTTAAAACGCTTAAATAAGATACGAAGAGAACGAGTAGCACAGCAGCTGTGTTTTTGATTCTGTCCTACTGGGCGTATTGTATAGTATACCTCAAGTAAGGGGGAGAGGTGTGAGAACTGGGGAATGACCAGAAATAAAATGACACGGCGTACACGGTACAGAACAGATACACCTTGACCGTTCTACATTCTACACTGCATAGTACGCAGGTTCCACTGGTTCAGGTACTAGTCTACCCGCCCTGCTCAGCCTAAGGCTATTGTTACTGCGTGACGTTTTCCCGGGGAATGCAACGAGAGGACAGCATCCATCCATCTCATCTGCATCCGGTATCTGTGCTACGGCGCGCGGTACCTCCCTTGCATGGCTAATGCTATGTACATACCTACTACCTACCTGCTCTTAGTCGAGGTACGACAAGTAAATCCGAAATGTCGGGGTATTCTTTTTTCAGCACAGCACTACCCGCCGCCGTCACTGAGTCAGTCGATCGACCGAGTCAGTTCCTCCTGCGTTCGCCCTCTAAGTTCTAACCCCTTTCCCACACCCAAACGCCCCCACCAGCTGGTTCGGGGAGGATCGTGCCGGCCGGCGTCAGCAAGCAAACATAAGGGCAGAAAAAAAAAAAGGGGAGACGGGTGAGGGGTGCGGGTGGTTGGGAGGAAGGTCCCTGAAAACGGGGTCCCAGAGTGCGGAAATCTGCTTGAATCAAGGTTTCGCGTTGTACCGTCACGGTTCTGTTGGTGCGATGCGGTACGGTACGTAGCGTTGTTATCCCGCTGCGTAGAAAAAAATCTATGATTCACGAGCGTGATCCATAGCCACGGGTTAGGCAAATTAAACCACCCCGAAATGAAATAACAAACATGAGTCGCGGCGCAAACTGGAGAGCCTAGAAGGCGAGGCGAGCGGACTCGGATCGGATCTTTTGTAATCAAGGGAACTAATTCGTATTACCTATGTGAAAAAGCATATCGGTATTGAGAACCGATGTGTAACGGGTCACAAGGGCTGTTGTTCAGAAGTTGATGGAGGCATAATTTAATCCAACCAAACCGAAACCGAAAGGCCATTCCACGGCCGACAAAGTTTTCTGGCAACGGATAACCTCGGCCTTCTTGTTATTTCATGCACGAGATCATACAGAGAAAAAGCCCCGGCCAGGCACGGAGCAACCCCGACGAGAGATGGGCGAGCGAGGTGTGTGGGAAGGAGGGAGGGAGGGGGGGCTGAGCCTCACAACTGAATCGTGGAAGAAAGTCTTTGGCGGTGCTTTTGATGATAGCTCGCGCTTAGGCAGGACGCCGATGGCCTATACCGTATCAGAGATCAAGGGCCGGATCAGCCCAGCTGACGGAGGAAGAGTCTAGGTAAGGCATGAGCGGCATAGTGGTGGGTGAGATGGTGGCGTATAGGTTCGGTTCTGATGGAGTTCCGGCACACTATTGGACAGAAGCCCTACCCGAGCACATACATACATACCTACAATGCGAGAGAATCCGTTAGAATGACCAGGGCCGCCGCTTCACACCGTGCCTACGGAGAAGGCGGTCTTATAATAATAATCATCACTCCACTTTCATACTGACGCATAACACCGACGCGGCTGACTAGCAAGTGGATGGATGTGCTGGATCCTCGCTCTCAAATCATGCTGGCCATCAAAATTACCCTTTCTTAGGAGCTCCAGTTGTGTCTCACCACTTGTCATAACTATGTGTGTGTCCAGGTTACTATCAAAGGAAGGACTATGTAGAGGCCCTTTCCCTCCTACAACAATCAACCATAATTGCTATGATGGTTTCCTGGACAACAACGGTAAAACCGGTTAAATTGGTTCTTACCAGCGGTTCTATAGTCGATTTTGAGGTTCAGAAAAGTAAAATTACGCGGGCCACCAGGATACCGCTGCCAACTCCAGATTACCAAGGATGCTAGTACAAAGTACTAGCACCCTATGTTCGCGCGACGGCATGTACCGCCCGACTTTCGTTCCACAGATTGGCAAGACAGTATATTGTGAATGTTGTCTGGCAGTTTGTTCTACTATTGGGAATTCGGAGGTGGAATTGATCTGCGCAAATGATTAGATAGACGACCTCTCGCAGACGAAATAAGACGCTCTGTATCAAGCCTATATTATTCTTGACTCCCTAGAGTAAACTGATGCTCCCTAAGGACAATACGTTTCCTCTAGTTGACCCATAGTTGAAAGTCCGTGGTACTGAAACCCCCTCCATCACGTGGTATTCGACCTGACAGTTTCGAATTGATTGTGGAAATAACGCCTTCGTGAGCCGTGACTTGAAATGCAACAGAAAATTAAGCAAATGGTCGTCCGGATATTGTGCCGTGAGGCAAGCCAATCTTTTTCCTTCCCCATCCACCGTCGCCCCCCAGCCAGGAAACTATTTAGATAACGAATTAGACCCCGAAAAATGATCATGTACGCTCTGATTGGAGTTTGTCGCCAAGTCAGCATCTCATCTAAGCCGCTACAGCAAGCCAAGTCTTTCGTAAAGAGTCCGAGTCCCCCCCCCTCCCCTTTGCCCTTTGTTCCTCCCGAGACCAGGTTTTTTGTATTTGGAGATAATCCTTCCCCAGGTTTCCACAAAATCGTTGATCGAGGCTGTTGGCTCGGATTCTCCACTAATTTCGTAGACGGAAGAGTTTGGCATCGATTTATGCCACAGTCAACTGGCCTGCCAACCAACTATATGTCTATGCAGTATTTCTAGCTAAGAAATGCGTCGTAACGCTTTCCACGCGCGGCCGTTGCCGAAAATACGTTGAAGGGCGCTATTTCGCACGGCGATTTAGCCGACCTAACATGTTTTGATCGATATCGTTACTCGAAGGATTTGAGCTCATGATGTTTTCCAGATTCATCACCGAACTTCCCGAGGCGTTGCTGGCTGGGGCAGCGGATGGGCTGCCTCTGGGTGGAGGCGTTCTATTATCAAACCCTTGAGGCGGTATCGGTTGAGGCTGAGTTGTTTGAAAGGGCTGTAAATGATTCGGACTGCTGCTCGATGGAGATCGACGCCGAGAATTGTCGTCGGGGAACGTATTAGGAGGTGGTAGACGGACTCCGTGATCGTCCGACATTCGGTGGCGCCGCCTGCCGTTGTCCGGTCTCTCCTCCCAAAATGAACCATTTGAGCCAGTCGGGGATGGAAGCGACGGCTCATAATGCGGCGGGGTGGCCTGATAGTTCGCCCCTGGGGGGTAATTCGACGGCGCTGCTAATGGCTGTCCATATGCTCCAAACAACTGCACGCCTGGCGGGACACCGTTTGGCAAAGCTGATACTGGGACGAATGCGGTAGACGACGTAGACGAAACGGGTTGAAAAACACATTCCTGGTTCATCTTGATGCAATTTGTGCATTTTCCTCCTGGCGAGTTAGCGTAACCACTGCAACGAATCTGTAATTGTGTTAGTGACCAAGTCTGTGTCGCACAAACTCCTGTCTGAACCAGGTCTGGTGGCTTCTCACCTTTCTCCGTCTACAGTATTTGCATGCGATAGAAGTCCGTTGTCGGGGGGCAGACTGTCCATGAGAGATCACAGCACCGCCCGCTGAGCCGCCTCTCGCATACTCGGGCGCATAAGGACCGGGAGGACCTCGGTCTTGACGGTAGCCGTAATCGTACACACCCGCTCCCCCGTTGAAAGACGCCGAGGTCTGGGCTGCGTAATAACTCTGCGCACGAGGATCTGGAGGATAGCTGCTCCTGGGATCTTGGCCATGCGGTTGGACTGGTGGAAGAGAGTACGACTGATGAGCACCGCCGGGAGGAGGGTAGGCACTACCACTACCAGCAGGAGAGTAGGAATTTCCAGCAGGCGCGGGAATGCCACCAGCAGGGGGAGGGTATCCGTTGATCGAGGTGGGCGACGGGCCATAGGCCGAGCCCCTCGGATCCCAAGATCTAGCACTTGGTGGACCATACATGTCAGGCCGATCTTGGATCGACGGTAATGTAACTGCGCCTGATGCCATTTGTGACCGAGCGCGGTGTGGAATGGCTCTCGAACGTTCGTCCTCCTCACCCGGGATTGGTGGATACTGAGAGTCGTCGTACGGGTCGTGTCTAGGTAAATGTCCCCTACTCGGATGGTCTCCAGCCATACTACGCCAGGGAGCACAAAGAAGGCGCCAGTTCGAGGTCGGTCAACGACGAACTAAGCAGCGGAGGCGGTGGTCCTGCAAGGGTGGTCTGACGTGACTTATGCTAATATGTAGGAAGAATATATGGCGACTTTATACGTTTCCCGTGCCAGATGCTAAGCGCTTTTTCCCAACCAAACCCAGCAATGGCCGACAATCATGACGAGGCCCAGAGAGACACAGGTCGGGGGGCCGATGGCTGAAGATAAGAAGATGAAGCGGAAAACCTCAGGGCCGAGATTGGTCAGCTATGTCGAGAGTTCCGGGGTGCGTGCCGGTGACATGAATGCGCCCAGGCACGGATAACGTTGACTACGGACGACGCAGAGGCGGCACGATGCAAGAGGACAAGGTGGGAAGGGATTCTTAGACACGAACGACGACGAAGCAGGGTAAGATGAAAAAAAGAAGATGAAGAAGAGACAAGGCTCTGCTCTGAGGTCGTAGTTGGTAGTTGGGGGTCAGAGGGGGTGGAGGGAGAGAAAAGTAGGTGGGAGTGGAAAAGGTGGTGGAAGTTGGATGGAATAAGATAATAAGTGGTTTTTGAGTGAGCCTGAGCCTGCTCGGGGCAATGTCATGTCGGGGCCAATGTCATGTCGTTGGTTGCAGAGATTGGGAGCAAGGGTGGATCTAGCTGGCGGGGCTTACCGTTGACTTCCCATGGGTGAATGGGCGGTTTATAGCGAGGTACGAGGTACCTGAGCAGCGGTGCATGGGATGGGATTGCAGTGGGCTCGGCGCGCAGGAGAAGTAGCAGTAGCAGCAGCAGCAGCAGCAGCAGCAGGTACCTCGCAGTACCTCGCAGCGGTACCCAGTACCGTGCCCGGGTTGTGGTCGTGCACTGAGGTAGCGGGTACAAACAAGCCCACGGAGCCCACAGGTACTTTGCGCCCCTGAGTACCTCGTACCTCCCGTGAGTACCTCCCGTGGGTACCGCCTAAAAGCCACCCCTGCTGCTGGAGAAGAGAGCCCTGGTCCTCCCTACCTTAGTTCGGGGAAGGGGGGGTGCGGGCTTGGGATGGCGGACGGCGGAGGCTGGCAACTCATGTGCGTGCGGGCTCTTTCGTACCCTGTGGCGCCCCGGCTGAGGAGCGCTTGACTCTCCTGCCTTGGAGCGGGTGCGGGATCACCCTTGGTTGTTTGCTATCAAGGGCCACACTACGAACACGCCGGTAAAATGCTAAGAGGGATGATGTGCGCTTAGTCGAGGCAGGCAGATCCCGCCAAACCAGAAGGGCACGAAATGAGCACAAGATAGATAATACAAAAAGCCCTCAGAGGTCTCTCTCGAGTTGGATGGATGGGCCAGGTGTCGTAAATAGAGCGATAATAGTAAGACTCTCCAGTGCACCGAATCCAGTCGGTGCACCGGATCACTTTAGGTGGCTTCGACCCAGAGCTTGCTATTCTAGGAAGACGATCTATGAAAGGCATGCGCCATGCGATGGGAGCGAGAAAACAAGAATAGCGCAACAAGGAGGGTGCGGTGCGTCCATGGCATTCGTATTCTGCCCCATTCACTGCATCAACCCTTGCGCGAGACCGATAAAAAAAAAGAACAAGCAATCAGTTATGGCACTAGGCTAGCCGAGGACCCGGGGGCAGGGAAGAGGGAGGGCCAGAGAGAAGAGGGAATAGGGAGAGACATTCCTGGGGAGGCCCGGGCCGGCTATGGTAGAGACGCGATGCCGGCGCGGTTGGGCGTGATGATGTGCCGTTGGGGTGCGTTTACCAACCGGCGAAGCAGAGCCGTGGATCTTGCTAAGGGGCAGCGAAAGGAATGCGAAGGGGTCTAATGCATGTTTACAGGGCAGCATCTTGCGTCGAGAGGAATGGGACGCAAGCGTGTGCCCGGCTTCGATCGCAAGACTGGACAGATAGATACCTTCTCCCAACGAGGGCTTCATCGAGCCTTCGAAATAGGCCGAGCATGAGCAACGGACTGGCTGGCCATGAGAGATGACAAGGCTAGACCTTGTAAAGATTCATGCCTAGGCATCTCACTCGTGTTAGTCGTGTGAATCGAAAAGGGAGTGGTGTAGGGACTTGTATAGAGACGTCGGAGCGGCCAGGCAAGCAAACAACCAAGCTAGTAGGTATTCCGTGTCGCTTGCGCTAGCTAGAGAAGCGGCAGTATTGTACTTCATATATGCGCGGAAAACAGGAGCGAAACCGGGGGGAAGCTCGCAACTCGTGCTGGCTCTATATCTGTCACAGTGAATCTAAGATGACAAGCTGCATTGGTAGAAGAAAGCATACGTATGGTGCCATGGTAGTGTACCTTATGAGCATGGCATACCAGATATGAGCTCAATGGTTGATGACCGTGATAGTGTACCTACCTGGGCAGAGGAGATGGGTTTTGCGCGTATTGGGTGACCTGGTCGGCTTGGCTCGACGCTAGACAGTTTGCTGGGTCGAGATTTGGGGGTTACACTACACTACCTGGGCCCGCCACGACTAGGATAGGTAGTGTCCCTACCTAAGGAATCGAAATGGTGTTCCTTTGATTGATTGATCGGCACATGTCAGCTGCTTACACGCGTGCTTGGACCGTGAGTTTCTCTAAATGGAAACGGTTTTTTTTCTCCCTACTTTCTCCCTTCTTTCCCTTTCTCTCTTCCTCCCATTCCCCCTCTATATATAAACGCTTTTTTTCCCCTAATTCTTCCCATGCCAAGGTAGGTAGCTGAGTGCCTATACAATTTGTCTTCGATCGTCCTGCTGAAGTGTTGCCAGCTGAGGGGGAGGTGGTGTGCCCTAGTCTTGGGATTGTGGAAGGGTGCCTTGCCCGAGACGCTGGTAAAGATGTTGATTGGCTGCAGCTAGTAGTCAATCGACCAAGCGCGGTTCGCTCAACCGGTTGAGAAGCTTGGTGGCTTGAAGGCGTCGGCCAGTTGGCTACTAAGTAGCTGCACAGGAGGAGACGAAGTAGTAGGTCGGCAAAACCACCTTAATGAACGAACTCGTCTAGTTCGCCATTCGGACCCAACAGACACGCGGGTGACGACGGACGAACAGGCCGACGTGCAGGCCTAGCAATAGTGTCCGAAATCACGATGGGCTGCCGGAGAACCCAGCAAGGCTCCTCGTGATTTCCAGAGACGACGTTGTCCTAAATATAGTGTACTTGCTATACCGCATATACTGTACGTTACCTACCTACATGTATGTGTAGAAGGCCAAGAGAGAGCGGCACGCCATGCACATGGACGCGAAGTGAGGGGGCAAGTTGGGCAAGTGACTAATGCGAGCCTTTCTTTTCACGACTTCGATCCCTGCGTCGAAACCGTCGTTATGCGCGAGAATGAAACTAGATGCGGCGATGATGTGACGGGGCAAGTAGGTGCACACACACACTGCAGGAGAAGAAGCTGGTGCTGAGAGATTGGATGACGAATGACGACGACGACAGAGACGGGTGAGACAAGCCAATAGGGGGGTTTGTACAAGTACTTACCTAATGCACCGAACGGGGTAGGCTTGCAAGGGTGTTGTTGCTCTAAAACCAGCCAGACCTAAAACTTTCTTGTATTCTCGCCTAATGGCGGACAAACCGCCTGGCTGGTACGGGTCGCAGGATTGGCCGCAGAATCGAGGCTTGGGATGATTCTAGGCCCGCTACCTAGCCCCCGTTATATCCACAGTTCCGTTCCTGTGCACACCACGGAGAGTACCTCGGTAGGTACCGCTCAGAACAGCGATTCGGATACGTACCCTACCTTCACGTTACCTATCTTTCCGGCAACTACAGCAAAAAGAGCAGCAGCAGCAGATATCCATTATCTCTAGGAGCTATGTAAATGACCTCGATCAAACAGCACCGTGCAGTCCTTTGTTTGTGATTGTTTCGTTCATTCAGGATGGGCCAATTACCCCTGAGTGTACTTCGCGAACATCTCCGAAGTAAGCCAGGTACCTGGTTGTATGCTGGAGGGGAACCGCTGTCACTCATTTCGGCTTCCCCTGTTTCGCTCCTTCAACAACCAAGTCCATCTACGCTACCTACTGTACATAAGGTAGTGTAGGTATACCTTGGTAATAGAGGCACCCAAGTATAGGCAGGCATGCTATAAGCTCCCTTTGAGCTTTCAGAGGCCTAGGGCGATGCTTTGGCGCCGCTAAGTCGAGAGACAGCTAATCAACGAAGAGGAGGGAGAATACCTTGTATACCTTCCGGTAAGCTATGCCACACGCGCGCCGTCTTTCAGATACCGGGCATTGAGAGCACGAAAATGCATGACCCCTCGTTTAACCCGGCTCAACGCAAAGCAAGTCAAGTCCTTTGCTCTTCACGTCCAGAATTGGAGGTATACAAAACAGAACCCCCAAGTCAATTGGGGTGGTTGGCGAAATCCCACGTTCGTGATGAATATAAATGGTACCGGCATGGATGATTCCCGTTGATATCTATCAAAAATAATATAGATACTAAGCCGTCGCGTCCCTTGGTCCGGGCGGTAACGGTGTCTGCCCCGTGGTCCTTTCTCGGGGTTTGACGGGTCCTCCGGGGGGAGGGAAAGAGACGATCATCTTTAGTTGCAGGTGGGAGACGAGCAGTATTGTCATCCCGCCGCTGATCAAGCACTAAAGCTCATCTACAAACGAGTAAGAAGGTAGGTAAATAACCAACATGTGAACTGCCATTTAGCTGATGTTTACCTTCCCATGCGATCTACAATCAAGGCGACAGTTCACTTGATGACCAGCCATGAATAGCGGCTGAACCCGGGAATACCAAGACGGGGAATATGGATACAGAGTTACGATTGGAGTTCCCTATGGTGTTTGTTAGGCTGAGCTCACGGGCTTCTGTGTTTGTTTAACCGGGTAGTAGATCGGACGAGGTTGACATATGTGAGCTATATAGTTGTAATTACAATGCCGACCTGTTAGCCCTTTATTCTTCCGATACCTATCTCACCAGGTCGCCAGTATTAAACTGCCTAAGCAACAACCTAGTAGTGGAGGTAACCTTAACGTTATGTACTTTACTTACATGCTGTACCTAAGTCTTGACGGGTGCCAAATAAGACAGGTGGCCTCGGTGTTCACAGCCCTTGACCTGGTCTCGTAACAGTACCTACGAAGTAGATACCTACGCTACGCCTGCATCTAGCAAAAAGAGGAAGAAAAATACTAATAATAATAGCAATCCCCGCCCCAGGCATATTATGCTAGGTTACCTGGTACGACTGACTACGTCTGGGGTGGAAATAAAGTCCTAGCCGAACAAGTCTCCGATATTCGATATTCCCCCCCTGTATACTTATTTCGTACTATCCTATGCCGACTTGTGGTCGGTCAAGTGATTTAAAGACAATACCGTGCTTGCAGCGAGTGCCAAATAGATGGCTCTTCAATACCTCTACGAAGTACGTAGTGGGGGCGCCCACTTGAGATGCATGCCGGGCCGGCAGGCACAACACAACATCACGCGGTAGCCCACTTCAACCCTTGAGATTGTGGTGTAGGTACACTATGTACGAAGTACCGTACAGTACGTACTTTACGTACTGTACCACAGTTGATTACTTCGTACATCTGTACTTTGAAGTCGAAGATTGACACGGCCCTTCTCTCCAGCCCCTGGGTAGAACTGGAGCATTACTGGGGCGTATCGCACAACTCACCCGCCTCAAGGTTAGGAACCTGATGCACGCAACACAAGATGCAACAGGTACACCACACTAGTGTAGATATGTCCTCTTTGGTTCATCGTTCCGTCCTACGGGTGTGCTACGGGACTCTGCCAACAATAAACCAAATACTTACCCAACTTGAGATGTGGATCGTCCCGGGGCTCTGGCTCTCGACTTGCTTTTTTCTCTCGCGCAAGCCACACAGATCCTTCCCTTCCTTCGCGCAACCGACGACGGGACCACCTGAGAAAGAGTACCTAGGGAGTGCACCTAGTGGAGTGTCTTGTCGACAGGCTTGCCATGCCCATCCATGCCATGCCATGCGCGGCGCTAGCCTTGATGGCCTGCAAAGGGAGCTCGGTTCACATCAGCATGGCGTGCTGAGCCATCCATCTGTACCTCGTGGTCTCTTCTGCTACGTGGGCAGATACGGTACACCGCTGCTCGGACTGGGACTGGATTGCTCGACAGTCATGCTGCAACCTCCTTACCTCCCCTAGTGCATTAGGTATTGCCAGGCTGTGTGCGGTGAGCTTTGCTTTGCTTTGGTCGGGACGGCCGCCTGGGTCCCTTGAACCCTGCCCGCTCCTTCGTAATCTTACCATGACACTACACTACGTTCAAAGGAGTACCTCCCTAGGCGCCGAGACTTCTAAACGCCATTCTGCACTAGCGACCTTCTCTAGAAGCAACAGGGAATGCGGCAAGCAGGGAGGGCGGGCGGATAGATCCCAGCCTGGTGGCTCACACGGGGTGGCCCGAAACTCTGATCAGGGCTGCAGAAGCGCATCCCGAGCGCCGTGACCGTTGTGCTTGTGCGGTGGCAGATGTGACTAAGGAAGCGCCTATAGGCTACTCGCAGTCCTGATGAGTAGACTCACTTAACCAGCCCATATCAGTATGACTATGAGCTCTACGGATCGATGAACCTCGGGACGAGAGTCTGATGTGTCAATGTCGACAGCATCTGCAGCATCCTCAACGTTTATACAGTAGTGTCTACACGAAAAAGATAAGACAGACGGAAAGGGACAGAAACAGAGGACAATGTAAACGGAAACAAATTGCGCATCTCTTATCGGTCCCGCGAGTGCTCACATCGCATAAATGAGCCAAGAGTTCATATGTTTCCCATAAACGACTTACCCGTCACTCTGTGGGCAAGTGTGTGCGCGAAGCTGAGGTGTGTGGCACCATTCATGGCAATTCGACACAGTTCGCGAGTACCTATTTGCTCGGTTAGCGAAGCATTGTCTAGATCCCACAGGAAGATGGCGTGAGGTTTATTGCTCGACGTTGGTGCTGGGACGCCACTCAGCTTTTGTGGGCTGGTTCGTTTTCAAAAGAAATCGATCTTGCAACACTGGCGCAGCACACAGATGTGAGGCTCGAATGTTACTCACACATAGGTGTCCTCGAAATCATGATGGCAGTTGGTCGTTTGAAAATCGGGATATTGCAGGACAAAATTACAGGCTAGACTTAAACATCTATGGCGCGATAACTACAAATCTCCGCGCGGCGAAGGAGAAACCAGCCACCTGCAGTCTTCGAAGATCGAGACCTCGCCTTTTTTGCCCGCATTGACGGATAATGCTTATATTGTGTATGATATCGATCTTGATACTACCAACTTTATGTGTATCTAAGCCCTGGATCCGCATACCCAGACAGACAGACAGACGCATTGTATCCTTGGGTCGCACTCACTAGCCGAGGTGTCGCGTTCCTACAGTAGGATTGAAACATTTCGGAGCAACTCCATTCAGAGGTGAATGTACCCAGATATGTCGATAGATTGCCTCATCGGGATATCGCGGCAGTCTCGGGTCTTTTGTTTCTGGAGCACCCGCACACTACGTGCTACCTGGAACACGGGATGCTATATTCGCTACCACGCCCAGGTTAGCATTTCACGGGCCACCCCGGTCCTATCCGGCAAGGTCATAGGCAAACCAGAACTGCAAGCTTATGATACTCCAAAGAATAACTGGCTTGCCGTTTTGCATTTACAGATTTTGACTGCACGAACCAGCTACATTGCAGGTTTCTGAGTGATGAGATGTGCAGCTTGCCCGCCACTATCGGAAGGTCAATACGCTCAATAACCCCTCAGCAATACGGAGTGCCTGTACCCAAGTGATAAATATCAACAACGGCTTGAGCCTGGGAAATGTACATTCAGGTCCGAAACTAGGTAAACGGGCAAACCAGGCTCTAGTGTACATCCTCTATAGCGTACGTCAGCACGCGTCCCACGTCCCGCAACTTGAGACATTGTGGAGCTGCACTGAATGTGAAGAGACAGCTCTCAACAGAACGGGTGTGAGGTACGAAGTAGGTCGACCGGAGAAAGAACCAAAACGAACGTCGATGCATGAACTAGACTACAAGGTACAACACGGGTTAGACTGCAGCGAGCTGGAACAGGGGGAGGTTTAGGGGGATCCATCCACGCGGGACAGACAGGCAAGTTAGATGACAGATACCTACGCTACCTACGCGTTCTTAGTGTACCTAGTGTACGTTGGCGGCGTCAGTGCACGTACAATGCCGACCTCGTCTGGTTGGGAGTAAGATAAGTATCTAGATCGCACGATGGGGATGGGTCAACAGACGGTGATGCCAACGGCAATAGTACTCACTCACATCGAGTGTTGCGTTCATCGCTTGCCATATGCCGTCCCTCCCCAAGCAAAGCACCGGCCCTAGCCCTTCCATCATCCCAAAATTCCTACCACAGTCCAAGGCTCAGACGGAGGACTTCTCTGCCCACCAAGGTATCTTCACAATCCCACTGCCAAACAGGCTTTAGGATCCCGGTTTGCGTTGCAGCCGTGGGGAAGTAGTCTTGCCTAGGTGCATTCGCTGACCAGACTGTTCCCCCAGACGGCATAAGGCATCCCTCATCGATCTCCATCCCATAGCACGCTAGTAGACAACTCGCTCGCACGCTTCGAAGCGCCAATGCAGGCCGTTCCGTGCCCTGCACGGTTCCTCGACGAGGCATGTGCCGCTGACAAAAGCGCGGCGCAACGCTGGCAAGTCCTCGTAGGTACTCGCTCCATGGGAGTCAACCACAGGACGTTTGCCCTCCGCTGGTAGGTGATATCGGTAGCGCGAGTAGCGGCTCGTTGATGAATACCTACCTGGGTCTAGCTACCTAAGCTCACTCCCATTAGTAAGAGGTAGGATGGATGGATGTGTGTACTGAATGTATGTAGGTATGTATGAAATAAAAGATCGACTAAACATAGCTACACTAGGTACCTAAGGTATTCGTGCTACCTACACTACATGTACCTAGGTACACTACCTATACTAAGGTAGTTCGGCTGCACTAAGGCGAACATATTCCGCTTGGCTGGTAACAGAGAGCAAGATTGGCCTTCGTGATTGGTCCCACCAAATGTTCGCCGCTGCAAATGCGGTTAGGGCAAAGCATCACTCCTGCGGCAACCAATAAGCTTCTGTGTATGGAGGTCCTTTCTCCTGTATGTAGCGGACTCTTAGGTACCAGTGTACTATGCTATGTACCTACAGATACTTTGCCTATTGACATGAGGTATCGAGGTACAGGAGTACAGAAGTACCTCGGCTCAGGACTGCTGCCGTTTGCTGCGCGTGTCATTCCCGCTTTGCCATCCGTCAAAGCTCAGCTACCGAAGCCTCCAGGGTCGCCCGCGATCGGGCGCACATGACAAGCATATTTGCGGCCCGGATGGTAGTGTAGTGGAGGATTAGCTAGGATAGCTGATCCAACACACAAACATCTGTCGGCGCCGGCCCTCGCTTAACCCGTTTCTATCTCGTCGGTTGTATTTTGTGTTCTTCCTTTTTTTTTTTACTTCGTTCCGACAAAGTCGGTTTGTTATCACATTGTCATTTTGACACCATTTCGTTAGCAACACCGAGATGAACAAACCACTTACACCTAAAACCATCGGGGCAAGGTGCCTGTTCTCCTTACCTAGCGTCCATACGGAGTACTAAGCCACTTATACTCGTACATATATAGTACTCTCCTTGGCAGCCGGTAAGTATCATACGATACGATATATACTTCGCACTTCAGCACTCCGTTTCCAACATTTCCAGCATGACTGATTATGGAATCCGTCCTGCACGTGGTATGCGCCAGACACCCGTGGCCAACAGCCCCGGGGCCATCACGCCCCTTTCTGCCCCATTCGGTCTGTGTAGCGGTAGCGGTAGCTAGCAACGGTGAGTTCGGCTTACCTAGG
This sequence comes from Nemania sp. NC0429, assembly GCA_022578495.1. Lineage (NCBI taxonomy): Eukaryota > Fungi > Ascomycota > Sordariomycetes > Xylariales > Xylariaceae > Nemania > Nemania sp. NC0429. The sequence goes on along the minus strand of MU392294.1, from coordinate 26,575 downwards.
TAGATCCGGCCGCCGTGGGTTTCATCACACAAGCTGAGGAGCGGGCGGGGCTGTCAGCAACGGCGACTCGTGGCACTTATACATACACCTGAGCATATACACACATTACACACACACACACATACAATTACACACACACGCATACTAGGTACACACACATACATGATACAACACATACAGCACACTCACACACTCACATCAACTATTCACACCATAATTACCTACCTACCGTACCACAGAGCACACGGCACACCACTCCCCAGAACCCCCTCTTCGCCCCACCATCATCCCGTCGTTTATCCATGCCCATGATGCCGGGAAAGTGACTACGCGCTCTGTGCGACGGAGATGCGGCATGACCTTGCATATCCGTGACGCTATCTCGAAATCCCACTCCCAGCGTCTCAGCCCGCACCGCACCACATGCTGCGCTGACTTGAGCTTATGCTCTGTATACCAGGTATACCGGGCTGTATGCTTCCATCATATGTCGCCGCAAAAGAATCTAGCATGATCACATGGCTCACATCACACAACTAACTCACAACTCATGGCTTACGGCTTACAGTAGTATAGCTACGTCAAATTTTCTTATCCACCCACCCACCCATCTCATATCCCACCACACCATCCTATTCTCCGTCTTTGGCCTATGCCGTTGCTCGACGTCGACTTCGACTTCACACGATCACTCCGGGACACCTCAGGTATCGAGGGCATTCAGTCACGATTTAGGATCCTTGTCCAGCGTAAATGGTGTGATATAATAATAATACATACTTTCGAGCACATCCTATATAGATAGCTCTTTGAGACATCCACCAGCTCAACTCTCGCAGTGCATCATTCTCATTCTACACATGACACATTCATTCCCGAACGGCCGGCCACTAAAAAAAGAACAGGCGAAACAACACACATTGGCCACGCCTAATCGAGATCACCGCCTCCCGACTCGGGTACACACATACATAAAGTACATACAAGCACTACGCCGTGTCGTGGCAGTCGACGACACAAGACTCCTAACCCACCCGCACCGCTGCCTGCCTGCTTGCATTACGCCGCGGGCGCCGAGTCGATTACTAACTGACTGGTTGGCTCTCTCTACCTTACCTACCGCATGGCCCCCATCCTCTGCCTGCGCCGGCTGTTGCCGTCTAAGGATCTCGGTTTCACGCATGGACGTATGCATCCGTCAACCTCATTAGGCTCTTCCCGCGCCCGTACATACCCGTTGCTTTCCCACCGCAGATCATTATAGGTATCCATCCACTATGCACCCGTCCCTATCTACCTTACCCGCACCATACATGCGGTACCTCCTCCTCCTAATACCTAATGACTCCAGCGGGAGAAGAGAGGGGGGAGAAGACGAGTTTGCGCCGAGCGAGTCTCGTCGTGAGAAACAACCCTTTATTCGAGTGAAATGGGTCAAAGTGATCCGATCCGATCCGATCGCCCGCGACCCCGAAGACGTGAGTGAATGAATGAATGAATGAATGAATGCACCTGTCGTCCCACGGGCAAGTTAGTCTACTAAGGTGGCACCCTTTTTCTTGTTTTTATTTCGTCGCCCGCTCTTAAGCGAGGTAGCCGTCGACATTATTAAGTGTAACCGTAGTCTCCCTCTCCACCACCCCCCCTGACTCGCCCGGTCTTTCGTTCGAATGTACGCACAGTAAGGCATGGCATGGCACAGGCGGCGGCGGCGGAAAATGCCAGTTTTAAAATAGGTTTAGAAAAAAAAACACAAATCAGGAGTTTGTGCACCTACCAAGCAACTCGAGGCAACTCGCTCACTCGCTCGATGCAACCCGCACCCTTGGCCCCAGGGCTCCGTTAAGTGGATGCTGCTGCTGATGCTGTTGGCTGTTGCCGCTGTAGTGGCCGTAACCCGATTCGAATGCGACGCGAACCAGGCACCATCTGGCTCGAGCGACGAGAGAATGGCACGACAAACATGCACTGCAACCCAAGGCTCCCGTCCTTCCGTTTGACTCACACAAGGTAGGTAAAGTAGGTACCAGTACAAAATATCCCTCGGTAGCCTTCCGGCAATCGTTTTACGAAGAGCATCGTTTTCGCTGCAGCCTGCAGGTAATTAATTGTGACAAAAATTCTATCGTCAGGCTGGCTCTGACAATCATGTTTATAATCGATCGAAAAAGAAGGACTTATTCAACAGAGCTGTGACCGAGACATACCTTAGGGGTATTATTTGTACATCCACTCTCGTCTACCCAGGTAGGTAAGTGGTAGTTTACCGCACCCGTTTATTGATAGCCCGGCGACGGGTAATTCATCAAGTATCAAACGTGTACACCCCCAGTCTTACACAACGGATATTTTTCGTTATTGTCGGCCCGGCTGTTGATTATAGCCCACCGGTGATGCTATCAATACGGGTCGGAAATTATGGGACATTGCTTCTATATTAGGGCGCAAAGAGCAAAATTGCGAATTGCAACATAATTACATACGAGTTTCTGAGTAGCAATCATCAGTTTTCTTTTGTTTGAGGATAAAACACGAGGGCCCGTGGTGGGTATAATAATTTATGTGATAAAAAAGCTCTTGATGAGATGGTCACGTAATGGCTGTTTATGTTAGTTGGTGGTGTGTGACGAGGCTGTAACGAACAAACGACTCCCCAATCTGGCTGTTGGTAATTAATTGCGAAACGCAGCAATCCCAACAGTGCGGACGTGGGGTGCTAACAGAGGTTTCTGTAGATTTGCACACGCTCTGGTTGTTTCGGGCCACCCCGGGACGTTTCATTGCACCATATACAATTAAAGTTTTTCCTCACCTTTTTTTGATCTTCATTTAATGAATGCTGTTATCGGCTAAAGATCTCCCAAATTGCGTGATTGTTTTCTGCTAACGAGATCGATGATCGTGGGTAACAAACGTCTGACCCTTATTGTATCAATTTGAGGATACGTTACTTTTTTCGAAGGATTCGCCATCAAAAACTTCTCCTGTCTATGCAGTGTTTGTCCATCCACCCCCCTTGTACTTCGGACGAGTTACACGTGTGTAAGAGAGAGATAATTTACTACCCGTAATACACTACTGCACGAGGCCCGGCGTCGCATTGTTAGCTCTATCCATTCCTACGGTACGGATGCTCGAGGCACGCGCAGACTCGCGCGTAGCCTGAGTCATGGATAAGTAGGTGACTTGCTAGTTTGCCCGCCAGCGGCGTTTGCGCAGGGAATATACCGCTATCAAACAACGCAAAGACTAACTGCCGGGTTGCTGGGCGAGAAGTCTATCCAGTCCTTCCGACTGGAGACGGCGAGCGACATTCTCCTGGCTTCAGATCAACGGGTTTCTATTGTTCGGACTTAAGCCAGCCTGATAGGAGGTGTAGGGGATACCTTTTTATTCCTTTATTTTTGGCCCGGAGCTCAGTCACTAGGTGTTGATGGTGTTGTAGAAAAATAGTATATTTCGACGTGAAATACACTGCCAGGAGCGCTATTGTGATGCAAATACGGCGGTGTTGATACGAACACTGGATTACAGGTATGTATAACACTACGAGGCAGTTATTATATATGGACTGAAACCCGTGTGTTTCGTAAAACTCCGCTAGATTCAAATGTAAACAAAGTTCATAGAGCTTTTGGCTGGATTTGTTGTTACGGGGCTATATAAATAGCTGCAAGTAGTTGGATGTACGACTTAACAGCTTTTTACTTTCTACAGTCGCGTATATATATAGTGCCACAATTTTATTCCGTGACATCCGTTGATTTCAGTCGGGCTTGAATTTTCAATTTTGGCACTTTTCGATTTCCATGTATCACGTTACTTTCTACCAGTGTGGAAATTTAGCCACGTTAACTCAACGAGTTAGGCTTTCCCTCATTCGAGTGTTGCAGAGTTGTGACTGCAACGGTTGCAAGTCAGCTGGATCAGATACTGTAGACGGTTGAGCGTGCATATTGAAGACTTCGATCTACCCCGTTCGAGCAACAAGGCAGTTTTCTATGCCTGGACATTCAACATAAAGTATCATAGTCAGTAGGCGCTAGCGAGCTCCATGCCCAGACTACCTAACTCCAGCAAAGTTATTACCAAGCCGACTCAACCATACGTCTTCGTTTGAATCCAGAGTCTGTAAAGCTATCACCGAATGCCTCGTTAGGTATCACGATTTAAATCAGGCTAAGACCAACTCGAGGCTGCCTTATGGACTATGAAGTTTTTATTAGGCGATTCAGAGCACCAACGGAGACGCATACCCTATGGCCTCCTAGGCTTACTTACTAATTATTGGTTGTCCTTATTCTCGCAAAATCTTCTATCTAAAATGCGCCTTGGAAGTACATTGCTTACTCAAACTTGGCGACGAAAGTGGCATTGGACAACTACTATCATCAGGCTCATCCGGAGACGTCTCTTGGCAAGGGGACGAAACAGTGATGTACGGGCTGATGTAACTATCTACCTATACTACAACACGGAGTACAGGTTGCGTTGGCAAATTGGTAGCCTATCAAACCACGGGGGCTAGTTTGAGCGATACCTAGCCCATGAGTTTCTTACCATGAAAGCATGGCGGGCAAATATTCCCGAGACCTAAGAACCGTTTTACGCGGAGAGATGAATCGAGGATAGGTTTGCGCCCTTTTAGCGCCAACACGTGTCGGTTGCCCGCTTTATCAACCGGCCCCTCTCTATCTGGCGCTTTCTTCTCGTTCCCGCCCTTCTCCTAATGAATGTTCGCCATGGCTTGTTCAACTACCTAGGTCGTTTAGCGCCGTTGGGTTACACCATTACCGCGCCGTCCGGGAAACGCCTCTGGGTCAAGGCCCTGGACCTAGTCGGCTATTCCTCTCTCGTCGACCCAAGCTGCTGTGGCGTTAAGGTTTGAGTCCGGTGTGCAATGGTCGCCCACGGACCCATCGTCATACAGATCTAGCCCCGTTGTGAGTCGGGCTACCCGAGTTCGCTGCGGCGGTGGCTCTCTGGTGGTGCAGCTCTGGGCTAACGATAGCACGGAATTACGCCGTTATCTCCCCGGCTGGGACTCCCTACTCCCATCACTATGACTATGCCGCCTATACTGAGCCACTAGCCTGCCTAGCCGATTCTCAAAAGGAGCGGAGTGCAGAAGACTGGGGTCGGGTGAAGCAAGTCATAGTGTATTAGCCTCAAGGCAGACGCATCTCAAGTACGTCGCGCGTACGTCCTGTCCGAGATCCATCCTAGTAAACTGTATGTACCCTGTCCCCCGAAGCTAGTATGCTAAGTAACGGATGCCGGGGTGCTGGGTGATTAACTGTGCTGCTGGAGTGCCCTGTACATAAACCAGTTGCCATATACCTGGATGTTACGGGTCGCGAAATTATCCATAAACTTATCGAGCGTTAGACTGCGTTAGTAACTGTTAGCATACCGTGTTGCCATGCATCGACGGGTTTTACCGACAAGTCCCTATTATTACGGCCTTGGAGTATTTCCAGGGGGCTAATTGATTGATTGCCCAGGCAGTGCTCTCCTTACATCAGCACTGTAGCATTATTGTTGGGGTCCTATGTGCTGGCGTGGTTTACTGATATATTTAAGCCACTGCGTTATGAGAAACTCAGAATCGAAAATTCAGGCTTTATCGAGAAGTAAAATAGATATATGACGAGGCTTTCAAACGTTTCCTTTCGATTATGTAGTATTCACTCCAGTTTATATATATTTAATAGCACGTCCAGCTGTGTTTTATAATGGATTGTACGTTATAGATTGACATTATATGATTAACCAGGTCGCATGACGACCGGCCGAATTTTATTCATGCTATATTATGACATTTTGCTGCTCACATCAGCGTTCCTTCGGGAGAGTCCTACTCTGTATTCCCGCCGTGGGGCTTAGACCACGACGCCTTGGGGTTTTATGCCCCTCCGTAATCTTCATGTTTAGGTAAGGAGATAAGCCGGCACACCGACTTTATCGCTTTGTGGGGTTGTTAATCATAATACACGACGTCCACGGCCCCAACAAGTTCCAAGCCATCAAGCGACAGACCACCAACTGGCATCTGTACCAATGAACTGCATAGAAAACCACAGGCCAGAGGTCACATGACGAATTATGCATGCGACGAGCCGCTCGGTAGACCCCGTTTTTATCCTTCTTTAGTGGCCCGGGCCAGCATTCCCTGGGACGGGTACTTAACGTAGCACGTTATGCCTCTTCGAAATACCAAATCTCCTAGGCACAATGAGTTCGCAAGGACCTCTTAGCCCTTTTAGCTCGCCCTAGGCTGTTGGATGCGCTATGCTTGATTATCCGCCCCCTTAAACCTGCGTCTTCCTCTAGACCTCTTAGAAGTCAAGCTTGAACTACTTCAAATTACTGCGTGTCTTTTGAGTATACGAGTTTTGAACCCCTGCCCGGCTTTCTATTATAGCACGGAGAATAAAAGTAAATCTTCGGGTACAGCGAGGCATCTTCGGTCGATGAAGCGGTTTAAGGGGTTGAGTAGTCAGCGTTGCAACTTATGAACCATACCTGTTTGATGATAAACACTTTCAAGCAGGAGACGGCATTATCGCTACCTACTCATGATAGTTGCGGTCTTAGAACAAGAGCGTTAATATCCTCAAGGTAATCTGTTCGTTAGATCGCGTGGGTCACCTAGGTCACGAGCGATTCAGGATGGTATTTAACAATGCACTTTTGCTGTTACCGAACATTCCTAACTACTTTGTAAGCTAGACGCTTCACTATAATAGCCTCAAATTTGAGCCTTCGGCGCATGACTAAGCAAAAAGATTCACGGACCTCCGACCGGCAACCAGAGAAAGCCAAGCTGTTTGTATGATCGCTTAATTAGATAGTGATGAGTATGCGAGTCTTCGCGTGTAAAAATTTAAGTAAGGTGAATAATAGTGAGTAACACACCAAAGCGACAGCTGCCCTGACGTTTTTATTCTTAACTACATAGGCCGCTACATCAGTCTTGCGAATATTTGGAGGAATGCCAAAGACAAACTTTCTGAGCTGCCTTGCCGACCTCCGAACTGGGTCATGGATGCTCAAAATGATAGCATTATTTACTGCGTATCACGCTAGCGCTATACGTTAAGGGGAATGTAGACTTTACACGAAGAGGTCAATATAATATAGCAAATAATATTGCATAAGCAGAGCTATCAAGGCCAGTTAGGATGAGCCGAAAACGCCGCTTTGACAATGCAGGGATCTATGACACTCTTTAACGCCAGGACTGGTAAAGAGACGCTTGTAGCGGCGGGCTAAGTTGACCTGGCCGGCGCTATCGCTACGGCGAAGAGATTGCGGTCCTACACTATGTATATTTATTATTATGCATCCAACGGCTCAATGGAGGCTGAAATACGCCCTTCAATAGAAGAGCAGCGTACCATACATACTCAAATCTGGCATACTACCAGACTGCGCCAGGTCCTCTCCGTGGGCCATCAAACTTATCCATTTGCTCTGAACGCAAAGCTCTTGAGATTAGGATCATCTCATTGCTGATGATCGGCCCGACATCCACACTCACGCAGGCACGCTACAGTTGCGAGGGCTTCTCGGGCAAGAGTCCCGAGCTGCGGGGTGAGCAGAGAAAGACAAGGTGAAGGAAGCATGCTTATTATGGAGAATGCGTCAACATAAATCGCTTAATAACCCGTAAACACACAGACTTAGACGATCAGCCCACATTTGCAGCATGCTACTTGGCGAGTGCCCGCCGGCCCATGAGCTCGTTTATCTGCTTGACTATACTAGACCAGCCGGGGAGTCCCATTTTATTTTCTCCATGGTAGTAGACACGCAAAGTAGCGGAGAGAAAAGCTGGTTGGTTATCCATAGCACCTTTTTGTATTACTGTTACTTGCCGTGACGCGTGACGGGGAGGGGAGCGAACCTAGTGCTGCGGAAATGGGTTAAGCACGCTGGGCAACTAAGTTCAATAGCCTGATATAGATGCTTTTGCGGAATGGTTACACAGGGGAAGCTAGTCGTTCTAATGATGATGTGCGGTTTATTATTGACGCCTGGTCCTTGTCGCGCGTCAAACATTGGCCGGATAGCTCTCGATGCTGAGACTTGCAGACTGTTTTTTTGCCTAGGGCAGCAGGTATGCCCATCAGGCTAGACATCCCTTGCTTTAACTCGTGCGTCGCCTTTGGCACTGTCCGCTCGGGTAAGCCATCATAGGACCCCTATACTGACCTAGGCAGCATGTTGTAGGTAGCTGAAGGCTTTTCCCTCTAGTCAAGGACCTTGGGACAGACACCAAGACGTGGACTAACGCAAATCTACCTGCCTCTCACCAGCATGTACAGCCTAGCACCCGCATTGGTACCCAATAACTGTGATTCTGAACCAGGCTAGCATCACGATCTTACTGTAGGATAACCCCCCTGTGGATTGCAGAGTTCCGAAGTATAGGTACCGTCGACTAGGGACGTACCAAACACGATCTATTGTTGGTCTTCCCACCCCCGGCGCCAGGCTGTTTCCGTTTTCCCACCCTGCAGCTATCGTCTTACCATCCTACTCTAGCGCCCAATGCCGGGCGCATGTTGTCTAGTGGTCTGGCTGGCTCAAGGGCCCTTGGGGGCCCTAAGGTTTGTTGTGATATCAGGCGTCATGCATATATCATTCATGCAGAGGGGCTATTTTGTGGCAGAACTATGCGTGTCTCGTGGATAGGATGGACCGCGAATTCACGCATGACCATCAGCAGTCTCCCCTTAACAAGGCATCTCCTCTCAGGTCTCCAAGCATCATGTTACCATGATCGTGAGACCAAGGCGTCTCCCGCTTGTAGCCGTCCCTACATGTACTTTTACTATCTCGTCCCCATGGCGTGAAATCTTCAGGGGATGGATGGATGGATGTAGCTGGCCATCTCACCAGCCGCCATTCGTCAAGATGGGGCGAATGCATGCTGTGAACCCAACAGCAACCAACAGACGAGGGAGACGCTAACCGTACATGTAATAAATGATCCTTTGAAATGTGGCTAGGTAGTGTCACCATGCCACGGTTGTGCTCCCTCTGTACCTAGCTTGGGATAACACAGTAATAAAGTTCACCCGATGGTAAATGAGGCCTACGATGACCACGCCCGCCATCGGACGAGACTCATCGGACATAGGTGAACAAGTGATTGTCTTTTTTGAGTTACCTGCCAAGAAGAGACTGTCTCCCGAGAAATCACCCGGACGCCATCACACCGCAAGCTCGAACCCTGAATTTGACGCAATGCGACGGTGCTCGAAGCGTCATGTGGGCGCATGAGTAAGTAATAAGTACGATACATACCTTAGCTATCTACATTTGTACCCTGAAGTGGTTAGAAGCAGCCAGGTAGATGGATACCTAGTGCTGGGCGGGCGGGCCTTTGAACTTGCTCTACCCGTGCCTCGTGGATGGGAACCCGCAAAAGCGGTGTGTAGCCCGGCAGCTCGGGATGCCTTTGTAGATTCTAGATGCTACGTCGCTAGCCCTTGTGGGTGGGCGGACGGGTATGGTATGGTGGTATGCCATCTCCATACAATGATACCATGTACCCAGCCAACCACCTGAAGGTCTAACAAGGCAGTAAGAAGCTTGTCAGGCCCTCCCTACTTATTATACTGTATGTGTGTGTACTACACACCTACGTATTCTCGGTCGCCGACCGTCGTTGAGCACACACGTGCACGAGCGGACACGCATACTCCATACTCCATACTCCATGCTTGCCATTCCGGTGGGCTTCGGGGACTAGCGAAGAACAAGGGGGAAGCGAGTGGAAAATGCGATTCCGAAGAGACTTGAGCCGAGAAAATCCGAACAGCATCATCGCCTTCTTACTTACCAACCACCACATGATACAAATGGAGACACAACAAGCCGTAGCACAAACATTGGCTATGTAGGTATGTGTACACGAAGATTCGGCGCCCCTTATTGTACCTGGAAGTATTATCGTGACGCCGGATGGAACGGTACGACAAAGGCACAGCTATATCTCACCGGGAACAGACGACAACTAACGATTTTTACCCCGGAAATACCAAGGTTGCAGTGGCTTAGGTATTATATTTTTACTGGTTTTGAACTATTATTATACCTGACAGTATGACGTTGTCATCCTCTACTTGTGGTGGCGCTTACCGGGTAATATTATAACCACCCCTTAGCACGCAGCATGCCCTACGTGCTACCTCTTAAAACAGCGTTGACTGGAAGAGCCCTCCCCTCTCTGTAGCCGCTGGGCAGGATACGAGCAGTGGCGGCGAAAAAAAGATACCGCCTGCACTTCTCAACCCAATAATGCGATTTCAGCAGCCTAAAGCTAGCAGTTTCTCAACTAGATAATTTCAGCAAAATACCTTAAGGACACAGTTTAAATACTTATGTCATGCAGTTAGTAGTGAGATACATGGGAGTAACTTCGTAATAACAACAATTGAAAGCTACGATGCCGCTCGTTTACAACCCATTTGCAGGTCTCATCAAGAGCACCCCTCGTCGTCGTGACCTCGGTCTCACAACCTATCCTGTCGCACGCAGCAATAACTGCTTGCAAGAATATGCACGTAAACAGGCAGTTACATCTAAACATGAGTATCACTATAGTAAAAGTCTCCGCAAGCCCCAGGTTTGCGAATGAGTGGAGTGAGTGAATGTGTGCGAAATGTTTGCGAGGCAGTAGCGACGAGCGCCGTCCCGTCAGATTCATTTGAAAATATAAATACCTGATAACCGAAGTGTATTTCAAATGCAGATGCAGAGTCCCCCCTCGATGAGATCGTCTTTTTGTGACTATCGGACTACGCGCGCCGTCCGATTCTAAAGAGAACAACGAATAGTCGAACGAGCTTCACGATCACACTCCAAGCCCTCAACGGCTACCACGAGACCACAGATTTCAGCTTTTCTAAGGATATTTGTTATCGGAAACCCCGAGAGATGGCGGGAGACGCTGCAGAAATCAACCGGACAATCTTCAAGTAAGTGTGCGTTCATCTACGTCAGTGATGATACTTGCATCGCCAGCTTTCCCCGCCTCTGGTTTCGTGCACTTGGGCTCTTGGAGCAGCTATTTGCTATCATACCCCCCAAAATCTAGTATGGGGTATGACTCCGAGGTATGTTAAGCTAGATTATATGCTGGACGAGGTGGCCATAGATACTTTCGCACCCCACGGAAGTGGGCTAGGCGAAAGAGAATAATGAAAGTGAATCGCACAGAGAGATACTGGGCTAGGTCACTTGGGATTCCCAATTTTCCTTGGCCAACGAGGGCCGTTAGAGCACATTGCGCAAAATTTCGAAATTGGATAAACATTAAAAACTATGGGCTAATATCACCTTAACTAGCGAAGAAGCCGCGAGTTACGACGAGAAGCACAGGAAGCTCAATGACCGTCTTACACGCGAGCTCCAGGCGCGGCTAGATTTCATAGGTGTCGACTGGGCTTCCGACGATGACGACAGCGACGATGAAGATGAAAGAGATGCCAGGGAAAGGCCCAGACGAGAAGTTAGGCTTCTTGACTATGCCTGTGGAACGGGTATGATGTCGCGGGTGAGTTATCCAACTTCGCTTTCCCCTGCAGTACGGGACATCATCGTCATCTGCTTCCCACGGTTATACGGAGCATTATAAGCCAGTGGCTAGAGATAGGCTACGACCATCGATACTGGAGGCTTGGAATTCAACTCCGATAATCTTCCCGTCGATTTCTGCTCTACGACTTGAAGTCGAAGTTTGGTCACGAGCTACGCGGCCGGATAACCTGATAGGCTGCAATGCAAAGCTGTCTAGTTTACATTAGACCTGGACGTCAACATTATTGAGATATCTTGAGACTGACTTTGATAACAGGCCCTTGCCCCTTATACGGCACAGTGTGTAGGGATGGATATATCAGAGGAAATGGTAGCCGCTTATAACAGAGGAGCAGAGAATCAGGTACATATTATACTCGTACAATTTCCCCTACACCACCTCAGTTGCTATACGAGAACGGGCTACTACGACATCAGGTTTGGTCTCACTCCTTAGGAACACAACAACAACACTAATTACTTGATCTACACAGCGTGTGTGTTAACGTTTCTAATGCATAGGGTCTCTCGCCCGATGAAATGCGCGCCGTGCTCGGTGACCTCACATCCGAATCGGTCGACGATGCCCTCTCATCACCAGAACTTTTCAATTTCGACATTGCCGTCGTAGGCGGTGGCTTCCACCATTTCGAGGACCCGGAGCTGGCCGCCAAGAGACGTGAGTAAAATTCTCCTATTCGCTCACTCAAGAGAAACATCATGATGCAATACAACCCCCCCCCCCCCCTCCCCCCCCTCCTAATCCCTCATCTCTAGCACGGTTCCAATTCCCGAACGTAGACAGCGCAAGAGAACCAAAACCTGCTGAATGATGCTGATAAATATTGATTACAGTCGTCGAGCGGCTAAGGCCCGGCGGCGTCCTCCTGATCTGGGATTTCCTCCCCCACGGCCCACTGAACCTGCACCTGCATCAGCATCATCATCACAATCATGGTCACGGCCACGGCCACGGCCGAGGTATTAACGCGGAAAGGGACGAGGACCAAGCCACCCGCGAGATATTCCGTTCCGTGATGCACCACGGCTTCAGCGAGGCGCGCATGCGGGAGATCTTCACGGGCGCGGGCGCGGGCGCCGAGTTCCGGCTCGAGGTCATTGGGCGCGGCTTCGCGATCGGTGGACATGGACATGGACATGGAGAGGATCAGACACCGGCCCAGCAAGGGGAGAGATGGGGGGCGGAAGGTAAAGACGATGCTGGCGGGGATAAGGGGGAGGGTAAGGATAAGGATAAGGATGACAAGGAGGCTCTTCGCCGACAGGTGTTCTTTGCACGCGGCACGAAGCGTGGCGTGGAAAGAAAATGACACTCTCGACTCTGACACGTATGGGTTTCGGATCAGATTCAATCAAGTCTGAGCGCGTTAGAGGGATGTGATCAAGGTAAAAGGAGGCCGTTTTCGCTGCTATCAGGTTCGTTGGTTGCTATTAAGTTATTGCCACGACCGCCATCACCATCGTCGAATCTATTAGCATTAGCATTAGCATCACCACGACCGCTACTATCATTATACGAGTAACAATGCAATGGCTTTAGAAGTACGTGGATTTCTCTATTTACTCTAGTAGTGTTAACCAATGACGGGGGAAATCTTCTCATCACGTCGGGCGCACCAGCCAATTCTCAACAAGTAGTTAACAAACGAGCATCGGTGTATCTGTTTCCTCCCGATTTGATTATATGCCGCCTGTCTAATTTCGACGAGATGCTAAGTATAACCGTGTATCCAAAATAGCACTCTGGGGTTCAGATATGTGAATGAATGGCTGGATCGATGAATCCGTAGATGGATGGATATCTAAGATATATGGACAGCTCATTAAATGATGAAAGCGCCACCTAGTAAAATTGCTGGCTCGTTGATATTATGGTGTTCGTAACTGGATAGGAGGAGGGAACCATTAGCATTATTAGGCGGACGGGCAGACAGAGAAAAAAAAGCAAGAAGAAGAAGAAGAAGAAGAAGAAGAAGAAGAAGAAGAAGAAGGAAAATCGATATCGAAGAACAAAGCACAAGAACGAGCGAGCTCACCTCAACGTCCCGACGCCGCCGGCCTCTAGCAAGAAGGTCGGGCCCTCGGGCAGCGTCTTGCCGACCCAGCGCATGGCGAAGGCGCGCAGGATGTGCCCGTGGGCCACGATCAGGACGTCGCCGCACGGCGCCGCGCCCTTGGGCTTCCCGATGACGGGGCCCTGGTATTTGGACCGGATCTCGGCAATCAGCTCGTCGACGCGCTTCATCACGTCTTCGGGGCTCCTGGGAGGTGTTGTTAGTCTTGGTTGATTCCGCTGGCTCGCTGCATTATGGCAACTCGATGATGGGATTGGGCTTTCTCCCCCTTTTCGCCCCCTTTCTCTAATAGAAATCATAGTTCAAGAAAGAGATGCCCTCCCCACTCGTCTCGTCTCGTCTGCTTCTAGAGACATATAGAAGAGACGCCTGCGACGTATGGGTTGAGAAACCCGTTGGTCCTAAGACAGGGGAAAAAAGAAACCAATAAATTTAACTTACTCCCCGCCGACGCAGCCGTCCCGCCAGATGTCCCAGTCCCGACCGAGTCCCTGCCCCTCGCGCAGGTCGCGGATCTCGGGGCTCGTGATGCCCTCGTAGTCGCCGTAGTCCCACTCGCGGATGGCCTCGGTGACCTCGACGCGGGCGCTGCAGTCGTCGGCGACGGGCTTGTCCGTCGGCTTCGCGCCGTGCTCGTGCCACGGCAGCGGATCCTTGATGCCTAGGTTCAGCAGCTCGAAGGTGCGCTGAGCACGCTTGCGGGGCGAGACGTAGCTGTGTGGTTTCATAAGTTTAGTGCATGGATTCCTTTGACAATTCCTGCCATGAGGGGGATTTTAAAGCTCGCGATTATCTTGCTCCTGTCACGAGATGGTCGGGGACATTAAAGAAAAAAATTTCAAAGTGTGACGGATAGAAGTTTGAGCGTAGCGGTATGTATGGAACGCAATTGCCTCGTAACAGAGAACTGGGCTGGGGCCAAGCAGGCTGAGAAGTGAGGATAGGATGAATCCGGGTGGTATGGATAATGGCAGCGTGATGTGTAAAACAGAGCGCTCTCTCTCTCTCTCTCTCTCTCTCTCTCTCACTCCCTGTCAATCCTCCGCTCGGGGTGTGACGTGTCCTTGCTACGGGTGCACTTATACGAAACAAAGTGATCGGGAGCCGTATTCACACGAGAGAGAGAGAGAGAGAGAGAGAGAGAGAGAGAGAGAGAGAGAGAGAGAGAGAGAGAGAGCGAAGACTCGACTTACATATGAGAAAGCTGCCTCGGCACAATCAAGCGATCGTTGCCCACGAGGGCCCTCCCCGTCGCCTTGACACGCTTCTCACCATTTTCCGTCAGAGGGATATCGGTTCGACCCGTATGTTTCCCATTCAGAGACCACTCCGTCTCGCCGTGGCGGACGATGAAGACTCGGGGTGTCGACATGGCTCTCGAGCTGCGGTTCGTTGAGTTTGCCTCCAAATCCTATGAGACACCACCTATATCCGTAGAATCCGAGAAAATAGGCTGGAATTCCGAGAGCGCCAAGATTCGATTGGGGATTGACAGGCTGTGCTATATCGATGCTCGCTTGTCAGCTTCTGTAATTCAATCAGCTCTTGAGCAGGTAGAAAACGGAGTACTGGAATAACCCCGCCTTGATCGACTGTATATTGATTTTCCTGACGTGGTTTCATCTAAGGAATAGCGTTTTTCGTTCGTCTCTCACTTGAACACCAACAAACAAACAATATCAACGACCAGTAAAGGGTGAGAGTGAAGGACGCTGAGGTAAGGTACTTAGTAAAGGGGATGATACCTAGTCCAGGTATATAAATCTAAGAGATTTCTGTTTCTGTTGAGCTCATATCATACTCAGTTAGTTATGTTGCGATAGATATCCCGTAATAAATGGGTTATGATAATCCCGCTTAGGAGCCTGAGTGAGTAAGTACTTGTAACTATAGGTTGATATCACCAAGTTTCTTCTTTACATGACTGAGTCTTGGGTACCTGCTTAGTTAGGCACCTTAAGACTTGAAGAAAATGATAGGCTGAGAGTGAGCTTCGGTAGGTATTCCTCTCTGAGGGGTGCTGCAGGTCGATTACTAAGGACACTCTCGCTGTCTTAGAAGACTGCCACCACCACCACCACCACCACCACCACTGCGACCTTTCCATGACGATGGACTTACAGCGGCATGGCCCCGCTATAGATGGGTCTTGGTGGGTGGGTGGGCGTTACCACCGGCGCCGACTGCCCCACTACTGCTACCGCTATACTGACGATCTGCAGCGCTCGAGCTTTGACCATTGTCCAAGCTTCAATTTCTCGGCGCCCTCTCACACACACTGCCTCCATCGGACTTTGTGCGGGAGGAGAGGATAAGGTAGGCGGCGGAACCTGCACCTACCCGACGGCGGCCTATGCGCCACATTCCAGACCGGGGTGCGAACCTTCGCTAGCTAACGGCGACAAGCGGACGACCCGACCCGAGTCGAATCGAATCGATCGATAAATCATTATTGAGAGTCCGAATCCGAGCCCCCATACCACCGCGATCCGAGACCGGCGCCACGCCCATCTGCCACACATCCCAACTGCCCGCCCGCCTCCTACGATGCGCGAGCCAACGAGAGCGCTGAACGCGCCGTCCCGGGGCAAAGGTTCACGAGGAGGAGGAACAACATACCGAGCTGCTCGGCAAGCGCGGCACGGCGCGGCGCCGTCTGCTGCCGCCGCTCGCGGCTCGTGGACGACGCCCAAACGCCTGATATGGACCGGCGCCTTCGCCGCCGTGACCATCGTCGGCAGCATATACGGCGTGGGCTTGAAAACGCAGCAGGAATACCACGAAGTAAGTAACATCGTCCACATCACCCACATCACCCACATTGCGATCCACACTCCCAACCCAGCCCAACCACCCTTCACTGAACGCCCGTGCCCCTTTCCCCCTTTCCCCCTTTCCTCCCCTTAACCACACCCCCTCCTCCCCAAAACGCGCCAGGTCCCACATAAGGAACGGGCCCGATTCCAAGATCCCAATTCCGATTCCGAGCCCAAACTCACCGCGCCCACGCCCCAAAAAATAGGAGAAGAAGCAGATCCTCGAGAGCCCCGTCGAAGAGCGCATCCAGGCCCTCGAGGCCCGCCGCGCCCAGCTCGTGAACCTGAGGCGCCCGCTCGAGCAGAAGCGCGAGGAGCTGCTCCTGCGCATACAGCAGCAGAAGCAGCAACAGGAGAGTGGGGGCAGCGAGCCCGGCGAGACGCCAGATAAGAGCCCATGAGTCGAATCGAATCATCGTGGAGAGAGGACGCATCTTCTCGCCCCCCTCCCTGACTAGAAAAGGGGGGGTGGGCGGCTCACTGGCTCTGAAACCGCGACGACTTCTTAGCTGTCCAGCCATATGGGCAAGGACGAAGGGCGGAGAGAGAGAGAGAGAGAAAGAAAGCAAAAGAGAGAGTCGTGCCAAAAAAAAAAAAGGAGCTCGCTACATCTCTAACTCTCATCTCTCCTCATTCGCCCCGATCTAGTAGGAACAGGCGGAGACAGCCAGCCACGAAGGGGAGAGGCCCGACCGGTCCCGGATTATGTGCTCTGGCCAAGACGGCACACATATCCATCCCAGAACTAATCCGCCTGAGAAGAAAAGTACATACCAAACGGCTGGCCCCCGGTTCCCAAGTCTAGGCATCATTTTCTCGCCCAGCTTTGCTCTACGCCTACCGTAGCTGAACGCGGGAAACCGGCAACCGGCGCCGCAAGATTGAGACTCGACGGCCGCGATGAATAGTTCGAACGGGCTTGAATAAACTCCCCCTCCTACGTACCCACCACCCCACGCCGTCATGCCGACGCACTGGTCTGGCCTGGGCTGGCCTTCCGCACGATGACTGAGTATATACTTATATATAGACTAAGTCAATCTAGAGGCCAAGTGCAGATACGCATACTTAAGAGTGCGATTTTGTAACATCAAATGTAGCATAATGTATCGATCAAGCATGTACAAAATCAAGACTTATTCTAAAGTTTAGGCATGCTCTCTTTTTCTTTATTCTCCCTTTTCTTATAAAAAATATGAGACTTAAGTGACTCTAACGGGGGGCCAGTGAATGCCGACTTCTACTACCCGTGTCAATCGCGAGCGCCGACCTCTATGATTCCTGTTCGCTGGAACCATATAATAAACGCCAAATGTGACACCGATGTCAGCCCCACCGACATGATTTCCGTCTCATTGCATCCGTCTTTATGACCCACCGACTTAGTAGCATTCAGCAGTATCGTGCCTACTCCAAGGTGCCTTCCGCCGTAGGCAGCGGAATGGCCTTGTACAGCAGGATGAGGGCGGAGTGGGACTCTCCGCCGCCCGCCAGCGCCTCAATCTTGTCCGCCGTCACCTCGGAGACTTTGTCATCGTTGAACCACCACCAGTTGCCATCCTCTTCCTTTCGCTTGCCCGTCTTGGGGTCGATGGGCGCCGTCTTCTTGACGTAGGCTGTGTAGTGTCCGCTGTCGGCGCTGGCGCCCTGGTGTGTCACCACGCCACGCAATTCGTAGAGTCCCGACTGGTTCGCGCCATCGTCCTTGGCCAGCTCTGGATCAATCAGGGCGTTCAGCTCCTTCTTCATCTTGAGAAGCTGGGCCGCGCGCTCGGCATCGATCTCGGCGTCGGTCTTGTACGTCTCCGTCATTTCCACGTCACCATCTGCCGATGCGCCGGCCTCCTTCTTGTCGTCCTTTTTCTTGGGGTTGGAGACCTCGGGGACGTCATCGCCCGTGTTCCCGCCGTTCCGCTTGCGTCTCTTTTGCGCCCGCTCCACGTCCTCCTCTTCCTTGCGAACCTCCCGCACCTTGTCTCGGACGGGAACGAGCATTTTCTTGAGATTGTCGTCGCAGAATTCTACTACGTCCAGCTCATGAGGGAACGTGACCTTGCGCATGATCTTGGCCTTCTTCTGCGTCTCGCGTTTCCAGAAAAAACGGACGAAGTGAACGGTCAGGTATTTTGGCAAACGTGAGATTTTCGACGTTTTGGTATAGGTAGCGTCACGATCTAGAACCTCGGACCTCTTCTCGAGTTGCTCCTTTAGCCCATTGACGATGCCATCTCGTAGATGGTTCGTAGTACCGTCAATGTGGCAGTTCAGCTTCAAAAACTTGTCTTTACTAATGATGGGTTGTTCTCCTGCTTCTCTGGCTGCAGGTTCGTCGCAGACCAGCTCCGAAGAGAATTCTCCGGACATGTATGTGTCGATGAAGGATCGGTCGGTAGTGCGCAGCTTCTGGCGAATCTGAGACAAGATCTGTGACCATGCTTCCTCGGCATCTTGCTGAGCATAGCCGGCACCGGTGCGAGAGCGTTCGGCGAATTGCGGGTACAGATTACGCAATGAGGCGAGGAACGTGTGCGGGACGTAGGCTTCCTGTGTCTCGGCCATGTACTTGTACGTGTCCCGCAGCTGCCTGGTGAGATCGAGCTGTGGCATCGTTCCGGAAGTCCCCTCAGCCGACGGCTCATACTTGGATAGGGCGTCCTGGAGCTCTGGTATGGCGCGCAAAGCTTGGAGGGTCGAGTTGAGGTAGCAGGTGTTGCCCAGGTTGGACAGGCCGGCGGGAGTAGCGCCTTCCTGCCGTGCGGCTTCGGCCTCGGTCATGTCCTCGACGAACTTGATCTGTTCGGCGGGGCGGACGAGGTCTTTACCCTCGCCGCTCGGTGTGCCCAGCATCATGATGGTCTGACGCGGCTTGATGGAGAGGGTGCCCAGAAGCGTGTCATCTTTGAGCACGCCCTTCAGCAGAACCTTCTGGCGGTTGGGCTCGACGCCGGTGAGGCTGTAGAGCTGGAACTTGAAGATCTCGCCGGTAGACTCGGGATCGACTTCTACATCGTATTTCTTGCCCTGGTGCTTGACGATGACTTTTTTGAGCGGTGATTAGCAAGAGGACGAGTGACGAGAGTGTGCTGAGAGTGGGCTGAGAGTGTGCCAAGACTGTGCCGGTGCTTGGTGCTTGCACTTACCTGGTATCGACGCCATGTTGTCCTTCTCTCGGTGTAGCTCCTCAGCTCCGTACAGCTACCTGTGAGCTCATAGACTGTGGGATACGCGGGACGGAGTGGCGGAAGAAAACCTTAGAGTCCAGTGGAAATTCTGGGTAGATGGAAGCAGGCTTGTGCAGGTTTGAAAAATGTACTGGAAGTAATCAATGCCTTATGTGTGTTTTAAGTACGAGATGTGGTTGCTGGTGAAGCGGCGGGGAGGGACAGAGCATGCATGCAGGGACACGGATTGAAAGAGTGGACGCGGAGGAGTGGACACGGGGAAGTACCTAAAGTGCCAAGTAGCGTAGTCAGCATGAACGAACTTGCGTCACCCGTTTCATTGCCTGTTGAACCTTACCTGCCTGCCTTCTGCTGCCGTCTGTTGCCTCATGGGTAAGAGCAAGCTCCATGTGGGGCAAGCGATTATGTAAGTCACAGCCTACTACACTACCCGTAAGGGCTTGATAGGAGTTTCAAGGGTGTTTCTGTGGCGCATGCGAAGCAGGGACGAACCTTATGAGCCGGGTCCGACCGCATGCACACGGCTCAACCCGGCCCTGCCACACATAAGGTTATTGCCCGCTAGGAAATTGTTTGGTAGATGGCAGGTTCAATATTCCTTACGGCGGTAGCTGGAGCGAAGCTTCATTCATTCAATCTGCACTCAAACATACATCACCATGTACCAAGGAAGTAAGAACCATGCGTAGTAAGTACGTATTCAAGGTTTCATGCTCCAAATAATGTTCGTGATTACCATTCCTCTACGAGAATACTTTGAATGCCTAATTTCAGTGTGCTGTCTGTCGTAAGCCGCCTTTCGCCTCTCGAGCAGTAAAGCATATAATACTTAGTGTTCAAGAGTCAAATATTTCAGATTGGTACCATAATGAAGAGGAATCTCATGAGGAGCACATGTTTCACCTGTCAAAGTAAGACTTGGCATTTCAGAAGCAGCTTTGACACTTCTTCAAACTTATCTAGACATACGTCACGTGCCATAGGTAAAGCACAAAAGATAAGATAACCAGATAAGATAACCAGATAAGATAAGACACGATAGGTACATAGATACTTACTGCATCATAGGTACATGCAGGTACCTAGATGAATGTATTCCGATGCCCCACGTCGGCGGTGCATCAACCAACATCGTCGTACCTAATTCCAAGGCCTCAGCCAGACATGCTTCACCTGCCTGGCACGAAGTCGATCTAGCGACGTCAACACCACCGCCTCCTCGGCCCTTCCGACACGGTCTCGAAGACAAGAAGGCCGCTTGTCGTCACCATCATGGTCAGCCATCCAGAGATGCCTTCCTTCTCCGTCTTGCTCCTCTCTCTCTCTCTCACACACACACACACACACACTCTCTCTCTCTCTCCGTCTCTCCGTCTGTCGCTCTCCCGCTCTCTCTCTACCCCTCTCTCCCTATTCTTCTCCATATCCTCTTTCTCTCTCAGTCTAACCTGGCTTGCAGTCCCAATCCCTCCGCCCGTACCTTCAGTGTGTGAGGAGCTCTGTCACGGCGGCCCTCTGCCTCTCCAACTTCGCCTCCCAGACGTCCGAACGACACAATGTCCCCGAGATCGAGGCCCAGACATCCCCCGAGGTCCTATTGACCCCTTTGGTGGTTGCGCGCAACGAGAACGAGAAGGTCCTCATCGAGCCGAGCATCAACAGTATCCGCATCAGCATAAAGATCAAGCAGGCCGACGAGATCGAGACCATCCTGGTCCACAAGTTCACGCGATTCCTGACCCAGAGAGCCGAGGCCTTCTTCATCCTGCGGAGGAAACCGATCAAGGTACGGGGCTCGACAGCCTGTTGGGGGCGCTTGGGCTGACAGACATCGTCGTCGCTAGGGCTATGATATATCCTTCTTGATAACCAACTTCCATACCGAGGAGATGTTGAAACATAAGCTGGTCGATTTTATTATCCAGTTCATGGAGGAGGTCGACAAGGAAATTTCCGAGATGAAGTTATTTGTTCGTCCTCCCCGGCCACAGCTGGCGCAGCTCCGGATGAGGGATATGCTAACTGCTACCTTGTAGTTGAACGCAAGAGCACGTTTCGTAGCTGAATCATTCCTAACGCCTGTAAGTCTTGCAACACCGCGATTTCGTTACCGCGCTAAACTGCTTCCTAGTTTGATTAAGAAGGACCCTGCAAAGCTTATCGAGGATTATAACGATATACAATGGGATGGCGCTAAAAGAACGGCTCGCAAAAGTTGAGGGGGATGTCGCTGCAAAAGGCACAATGGGCAATCATGGTATTCATAAAAGAAGTGCTGACCTTAAATCGACTGGCTGAATACTACATATCTACCATTTATTAGTTTGTCCGCAGCTATCAAACTTAGGTGCAGCTGATCTCGTCCATTGTACTCTGGGAAGTTGGAGCATCCTCACCCAAGCAAGGCAGCCCAACCCAACTTTTCATGCCAAACTTTCGATTTTTGATCGTCGTGACGGTTGGCACATTCCTCTTGGCGGGTTAAGGCAACCGTGGGACTACAAAATCGAGGCGAGGAGCAAGGCCAATCTGGAAAAGTATCCCGTGGTCCGATCTCACAATTGTTTCATCGACATAAATCCTCAAATATATCATATGACTCTAAGATTAATGCGAGCCGCTTCATGCCCACCCTTGAATCGATAGGTATATACTCGTGAGATTAAAATTATCTTTCATGGCTGGTGTAGCACAACTCCCATTTGCGTCATCGGGACTTGACGGTCTTAAATACTGCGGATAGTAATAACATTAATAGCCCTTCGGATCCAATCGCAGATAATTCTCTCACACTGTAATCACCTCCCATTGCCGCGCTCTAACACCCCACACTCTCTTGACATGTTGGAGGATTTGGCGCGTGGAGTGAATAGACACGCTAGTCACAATTAGATAGGTCTGCCCTACGCGTGACCTCCGGAAGAATGCAATATTATGAGTAGTTATTTCCCATGGAAATTCATTAGGAAAGATGACACATATAAGTAAGTATATATATAATATCATGTTTATGCTCAAGCTCTAATAAAATTGTCCCGATAATTATGCCTTCGTTTTTAACGTAAAAAGGTACGACTAAAGTGGAATAAAAGTCTTTTTTACTTTAAAAAATTCTTTTTGCTGCAGATTTTATAATAAAAAAATTTTTTTATTTAAGCCTAGTTATTATTACCTATTTTAAAAAAAAAAATCTATATTAAAAAGGTAAATACTATAGGTACTTAGGTATAACAGTATATAAGTACTAAAGTATTAATACTTTTTATTTTATTTTATTTAGCTTTTAAAGCTTTTAATTAGCTAAATTATATTTAGCTTTTATTTGTTTTTTTATTACTATTATTATAACAGCATTATTAAAATAAAAAGCGGTTTTTTACTGCTTTTATTATAATATATTTAATTAATTATAATATATTTAATTAATTATAATATATTTAATTAATTATAATGCACCTGCTTTGCTATAATATATTAAATTTAATGCTATATATTAAATTTTATATAATATATTAAATTAACTGCTATATATTAAATTAACAGTTAAATTAGTTATTAAATAATAAACTAACTAATTAAATTAACTAATAGATTATATAATAAAAAATTTTATTTGTTTAACCGCTAGTTTATTTAAATATAAAAGTATTTAAATATAAAGCTATTAAATTAATTAATAAATTATATAATAAAAAATTTTATTTATTTAACCGCTAGTTTATTTAAATATAAAAGTATTTAAATATAAAGCTATTTAAATATAATTTTTTAGTTTAAATTTTTTTTATATAATAAAATATTAGCAAATATTATAAAAGTTATTAAATTATTAGCGTTTAGCTAAACTATTTGCTTTATAAAACTTTTTTATTAATATAGCATTTTTTAAACTTACTTTATAATAAAAACATTTTATATAATAAAATCGCTATAATATAAATATTATTTTTAAAGCTTTAATAAATAATTTTTAAGCTTTAATAGTGCTAATTTTTATTATTTTAAAAAATATATAAAACATTTTAATATGTTTTAAAAAACGCTTTAAAGCTAAAAGCTATATTAATATGTTTTAAAAAACGCTTTAAAGCTAAAAACTATATTAGTTTAAACTAGTTATAAAGTCCGCCGTTTTAATTTTATGCTAATAATAGGCTTAAGCGGTATAAAAACTATTATATTATAAACTATATAATAATAAATAATTATTGCTATTTTAAATATAACTATTATTATTTTAAGTGCTAAATATATTTTTTAATTTATAAATTTAAATAAAGTTTTTAATTATAAATAAAGCATATAAAGCTTTAGTGCCCTAGCTAATAAATGCTGCTTATTTTTTATTTTTATTTTTATAGCTATTAAAACCTAAATAATAAAAAATATCGCTATTATTAATATTAAAATTTTTATATATTTTAGCTATAATAATTAACTAAGCGCTAATAGCTATGCTGTTAATAATGCTAGCTTTAGCATTTAATTAATTATTATAATATTATTTTAATTAGCTTTAAAATAAATTAGCTAATATATTAAACATATAAGTTTATTTTATATTAATTTTTTTTATGCTAATATTTAAAAATATAAATTAATATAATAATTAAATATTAATTATAAAACTAATTATATAAATTTTTTTAAAAATATAATATTTAACGGCTATAAAAGCTTATTTTTTATTAAAAGTTTTTTTAGCTTTAAAAATAGCTAGCTTTAGCTTATTTAAAGTGTTAAAAATGCTAGCCTTTTTTAGCCGGCCATTTTTAAAATATAAAGTGCTAAAAATAATAAAAAAAAACTGTTTTAAAAAAATAAAAAATAAAAAAACGTAGGCATAAAAAATAAAAAATAAAAAAACGTAAAAATAAAATATATTATAAATAAAAAAAAATAAAAAATAAAAAATAAAAAAATATAAGTATAAAAAATAAAAAATAAAAAAATATAGCTTTTTAACTATTTAATTATAACTGCTATAAACTACTGCTATAATATATTAAATAAACTATAATATATTTATTTTATTATAATATATTTATTTATTTTATTATAATATATTTATTTTATAATAATATATTTATAATATACTTTTTTATTTTATTATAATGTACTTATTTTATTATATTATATTAAATTTAATATTATATATTAAATTTTATATAATATATTAAATTAATTATTATATATTAAATTAATAATTAGATTAATTATTAAATAATAAACTAATTAATTAAATTAACTAATAAATTATATAATAAATGATTTTATTTTTTTAACCGCTAATTTACTTAAATATAAAAATATTTAGGTATAAAGTTATTAAATTAATTAATAAATTATATAATAAAAAATTTTATTTTTTTAATTGCTAATTTATTTAAATATAAAAATACTTAAATATAAAGCTATTTAAATATAATTTTTTAGTTTAAACTTTTTTTATATAATAAAATATTAACAAATATTATAAAAATTATTAAATTATTAGCGTTTAGCTAAAACGTTATTAACGTTTTTTAAAAGCAAACTACCTGCTTTATAAAACTTTTTTATTAGTATAGCATTTTTTAAACTTATTTTATAATAAAAACATTTTAAATAGTAAAGTTGTTATAATATAAACATTATTTTTAAAGCTTTAATAAATAATTTTTAAGCTTTAACAGCGCTAATTTTTATTATTTTAAAAAATATATAAAATATTTTAGCATAGCATATATAGCGCTAATTTATAAGCTACCGCTTATGCTAGCCATTTTACGCTTAGCTTATTAATATTAAAAGCATTTTTTTAACGCTTGCATTAAATATAAAACTAAAAAACTAATAATTATATATATTATAATTTAATATTATAGTTAAAGCTAAAAATATTTATTAATATTTATAATTATTAGTTTTTTATAACTAATATATTATTTAAATAAAAATAGCAAGCTTTTATAATAAAAATAAAAATAATTAAAGCTATATATAAATATTAATAAAAAAATAATTTAAAGCTTTAATTAAATATTAATTTTATTTAATAAACTAAAAATTTATTTAGTTATAATTAGTATTTAATTTAAACTTTAAATTATTTTTTTGCTAATATTTATATATAGCTTTAATTATTTTTATTTTTATTATAAAAGCTTGTTATTTTTATTTAAATAATATATTAATTATAAAAAATTAGCAATTATAAATATTATAGTCTAATGCTATAGTTAAAGCTATAAAATAAAAAGCAGTTTTTTTAAAAATAAAAGATTTTATTAAGCGGTATAAGCTTATACTAATCGCTTTAAGCTTAGTTTATTAATATTAAAAATACTTTTTTAATATTTATTATAAAATAAAAAACAGTTATTTTAAAAAAAAAAAAAAAAAGCTTTTTTTATTTTATAATATACTAATAATAATTTTAAAAAAAAAAGCTTATATAAACTTTATTAAACTTAGCGCGCAAGCTATTATATTTTAATTATTAATTATATTATTTAAAAATTAAAAAATATTTTAGCTGTAGTTAATAATTTAATTTATATAGCGCTTTTATTAATAATATCGCATTTTTTATAAATTTTTTTAAAATTAGTCGATTTTTAAATATAAGCTATATTAGCATAGTTTTATTTGCCTTTTTTAATTTAATATTTTTTCGCTAATTATTATTTTTTTTTTATAACCGCCCGTTTTTTATATAATTATATATATTTTTTTGCTAATATAATAGTATTTTTTTAATAATTATTTCGGCTATAATATATTTATAATAAAATAATAAAGCTATATTTACATTATATACACTAATAAAATTTATTATTTTAAAATTAAACTATTATTTAATTAAATATTATATATATTATTTTATTATATATTATAGCTAAAATTA
>MU392293.1:0-78846 GCA_022578495.1 Nemania sp. NC0429 | reverse complement strand
CCCCCCCCCCCCCCCCCCCCCCCCCCCCCCCCCCCCCCCCCCCCCCCCCCCCCCCCCCCCCCCCCCCCCCCCCCCCCCCCCCCCCCCCCCCCCCGGTTCTACCAACTAATCAATCAACTTAAAACAACAACAACATCAATTATTCCGCCCCCCTTCGCCAGCACCGTGTCCTTTCCGCGCATGCAGTCACGGCATAGTCGCCATGAAGACTAATGAGAATCAATACCCGATACTATTCTCATTCATCCCGAGGAATCCGGTATAGGTAGGTAGATGAGTGAGGCGATGCAGGGCAGTGCTGATACCACGGCAACTAGCCAGCTTTACTCGTCTTCTACGTGTCGTCGACGGGTATTGAACTCTAAAAGCCGAGGAATCTAGCCTTACGAGAACCGCTTATAGGGTGAAGTGTAGACGGAGCAAATTCTTTCTGTATAACAACCCGTATGGCATGGTGTCGTCAACAGTATCTAAGTAGTCTAGCACTATAACTACCTATATATCGACCTTTGAGAAAAGCAACTCGAAGGCTTTCTATATATGAGCTATGTCTCTAGCTTTCTTTCTTGTCCAACAAATAGTTTGTTTAATTTAGTCAAGCTTATTCTGTAGGCCCTGAGATTCGCGTAGAGCCTTGAGCTTGGGGACGACCTCGTCTAATGACAGTACGACTTGCTCGTCCCTATTCGCCTTCTCAGCAGATTCTCTGCTCCTGATCGCGACGGTGCGATCTTCCATCTCTTTCGCACCCAGGACTACAGACGAGATGTGTTAGTTCGGCCGATTTTAGGTTACCTGGTCTCAAATTCAAAAAGGGGTTCACTCACCAAAGATGAAGTTGTATTGGAGCAACTGCGCACTCCGAATCTTCTTGTTTAGCGTGTTGGCGCTAAGATCCACGTCGGCATGGAATTCGTTTATTCGCAGGAGAGTCTGCACTTCCTTGACATAGTCGGATGCGCCTGTCATGACAGGGATAACCATGACTTGACGAGGACTTATCCAGAAAGGCCATTTGCCACCGAAATGTTCTGTAAGGATACCAATGAAGCGTTCAAAGCTGCCATAGATGGCGCGATGAATGATAACGGGGCGGACATGGCCTGGCCGGAGGCCACCTTCGGCATCCGGGGTAGATGCGGCGGCAGCTGCCGTAGCAGCTGTCGTAGATCCATCATCGGCCGTCTGGTATGACAAGTCAAACCGTTCCGGGAGTTGAAAGTCTAGCTGGATGGTAGCACACTAGAAAATATTAGCACAAGGCATCCCATGTTAAGATATAAGGACCAACCTGGAAATCGCGGCCCAGTGCATCAGTAATGGTGATGTCGACCTTAGGTCCGTAAAATGCACCATCACCGGGATTGAGCTCCCACGGTACCGTCCCTTGATAAAATTCATCGAGAGCGTTTGATAGTGTCTTCTCGGCCTTGTCCCATGTTTCTATCGTGCCTAGGAATTTTTCTGGACGTGTCGACAACTTCAACTTGAATGAAAAGTCTAGTTTGCCATAAACGGTCTTAAGAAAATCGAACACTGCCAAGACCTCATCACCGACCTGCTACGGGTTAATTCATCTCTCACAACTCAACATCTCCCTGCTGGATGGATAGATGGATGAATCACCTGGTCTTCCCTGCAGAAAATATGCGAGTCGTCCTGGACGAAACGTCGCACACGTGTCAGTCCACCCAAGGCACCAGATGCCTCGTTCCGGTGAAGGACTAAAACCAGTTTAGCGCTGCTTCATCTAACCTGCCAGATGCAAGAATACAAGTAAAGGGTTATCCTTACCGCCAAATTCGGCCATGCGGATGGGGAGTTCTCTGTAGTTGCGAGCGCGGGACCCGAAGATAAGGCAGTGACCCGGGCAATTCATTGGTTTCAAACCCCAGATATCCTTCTCGACCTCGAAGGTGAACATATCCTCATGGTAATCTAGCAACATGGTAAGCTGTTGGTTCGTTGGCGTATGTATGCCTCTATGACCTACGATCCCAATGACCAGATTTCTTCCACAGTGAGGAACTGAACATGTTGGGAGAATGAACCTCCTGGTAGCCACGTTTCCAATACTCTTTACGTATGAAGGACTGCAGGGTGTTGTATATTATGGTGCCATGGGGTAGGAAGAAGACGGAGCCGGGTGACTGGTCGTGGAACATGAAGAGCTCTTGGTCCTTTCCAATTCTCCGATGGTCTCTCTTGGCGGCTTCCTTGAGAAATTCGAGGTGCTCGGCGAGCTGTTTCTTGTCGGGGAAGGATATACCATAGACACGTTGAAGAGAATCGTTGGCAGGGTCTCCGAGGAAATACGAGGCCGAGAGCTTGAGGATGCCAAAGGCCTTGATCTTGCTCGTGTCTGGAACATGAGGGCCCCGGCAAAGGTCGACGAGCGGGCCGCACCGATAGACGGTGGTAGAGGAGCCGTCGGCAATCTTGTCACCGATGATGTGTTGCTTGTACTTGTTGGACTGGAACATCTCGAGGAGCTGGTCCTTGGTGACGGTCAGGCGCTGGAAGGGCTGCTTCTCGCTGATGATGGAGGTGGCCAGGGCGGTCAGGGGGTCGACGTCGTCGGTGGAGCTCACGGCGCGGTTTTCGGGGAGAGCCATCTCGTAGTAGAAGCCTGGGAGACGACGAGTTGGCATGTGGATGTAGATGTGCGGCGCGGAAGGGGGTCTCTGGGCTCAGTAAGACTCAAGACTTACCATTTGTGGTGGGCGGGCCGACGGCCAGATGTGCGCCAAAGCGGCGCTCAGCGGCCTCGCCGAGGATGTGGGCAGACGAGTGCCAGAAGACCTTCTTGCCCTCTTCGGTGGTGAAGTCGAGGAAGGCGAGGGTCGAGTCGGCCTCGAAGGGGCGCGTGAGGTCCCAGAGTTCGTCGTTGACCTTGGCGACGACGGTGCGCTCGGCCAGGCTCTTGCTGATGCCGCGGACGATCTCGAAGGGCGTGGTCTCCCAGGAGGTGCCGACGTGGACCTTTCCGTCGGGCAGGGTGATGTTGATGCTCTCGCGGGGCTTCTGGGCAATGGTCTGCTGCTGAGCGTCCCAGAGCTTGTCGAAGAGGGCGAGACGCTGTGCCAAGAACGTCGGCGCCGGACGGAGTTCGAGATCGCGGGCAGCACCGCCGGCGGGCTGCGACTTGGCCTTCTTGGAGGACATGGCGGCTCGTCTGGGCTGTGGTCTGTGAGTTGTGGTCTCTGGGCTCAGGGCTCAGGTCTCAGATGCTCCGGGCTGTCGAGATCGTGTCAATTGGGCAATGACTAAAATAAAAAATAAAAAGTCTGGGGTTGGGCTCGACTCTTAAATGAGGATCTGGCAGTTAGAGTCGTTTGGTGGGGTGGAGGGGAGAGGTACATGAGAGAGGTAAGGGAGTGGACATGGAGTGGAGAGCGGCGCGGTACGAGAACCTAAGTACCTTATCTCCCAGGTGCCGGGTGGGGTCTAATCCCCTTATCTGGCTACATCTCACGAAGCACCCTCTGAACCTATGACTCAAAAGCGAGCAAGTGCATGGTTCGGACGCCGTTATCGTTGTCGTCGTTGTCGTCTGTGCCCATGCTGGCCCGCGGTGTCAGGTGTCGGCCACCTAATGCCAAGCTGTCAGGACCGTCAAGGGCTGCACGCTAAGCCCGAGATCGTATTCGCACCCTCCACACCCGCCCAACGCCCATCGTATGGAACCTTGCACTTTACCTATCATCCACAGAGCGCAGGCCCATGGTTTCATTTGATAGATTATTGAGGTACCATTCATCTGCCGACATTATGCTCTAGGTGGACAGCGTCAACTCGGAAAGACATTTCATCCATACGTCCGTGTGTAGATTGGTAAACTCGGATTGACCTTTCATCCAACATTGCCCTAACCTACTCCTTATTACTCCTCCGGACCAGCTACCTCTAGTGACGGACAACAGGGAGGCTGCGCAGGCCGTTCGTTCTAGGACACACAAATTGACCTGTTCGAGGAGCGAGTGATGAACTTATCTGGTAGGTTCCTTAGACTCTCACCTGTCCGTCTCTCACTTGCCCATCTTCCCCGTGAAGCCCGACCTCCAGCTACCTTACATCATACTGTATTTATGAAAGATGAAAACCCTCCACGGAGCCTATATATCGATATCCGACATCCGACACCCCCACATCCGACGTTTATAGTCTATAATTATAGACGAATCTATACGTAGTAGGTAGATATACAGGTAGGCAGTCAGTCTACTCTCACCCTACCGCCTTATAGCCATCCATTCCATCACAACGACGAGCTCGTCGAATCGAACCCGAGACGAGCTGACTCCGTTCGCTCGCCGTCTTTGCTCCTGGGGAGGGGGGAAGCGCACCGGAATCAAATCCGGAGACACAATCCCTTCAGCTCTGCTGCAATGTATGGTGTATCGACCCGTAGAACCGGAAAGCGTCTCATCTCTATACCATCATATACCATACTATATAGCCTACCATACCTAATAAGTAGCGTAACCTAAGGTAGCTACATATCATCGATCTTGTATATCTATGTAGGTATTTTTATCCAAGTACCTCCATCCCCTTTCTTTTCGTTGTTTCGTTTCGTTTCATCCTACCACGGCGGAAAACCCCCTGACCGTGGCTCTCATGTGTCTCGTCTCAGCCCGGTCGGTCCTCCACTTCCCCCGCGGACCGAACACCGATGTATACGCCATTCGTCGGCATCATGAGAAAGCAACGATTCTGCGTCGGTTAACCGTTAAAAACTAGGCTTGATAGATTGGCATCCAGCACAAAGAGGTAATAAATGTACTCGATATACGCACCGTACCGAGCTAGAATGGTATGAGCAGCATATATAAGGCCGAAGCTATTTAAAGTCTACGGTGTACATCAGCTGGGAGGAACGCATAAGGCGTACTCTGACACAGACATGATGCGAGATCATTGTATGTACAAGTCGACATTTGCTATAGAACCTGCAGGCATGAAGGTGGAATAGGTGCACCCGACTAACAGCCTGGGAAATACGTGTGTACATACATAAAGGTCATGTCATACCGAGGGAAATGGACGCGTCCGAGCCAAGGCAGAAGAGGAGAAGTCTAATGAGACCGGTCCCCTCTTGTTCTGGCCCATCAAATCGACAAAAAACCTACGTAGCCAACGGGTGGGGAGCCGGGCGTGTCCATTTGGTCAAGTCTGCGAGCAGTCCGCCTGAAGAAAGCAAAGGGGTAATATGGAGAGACACCGAAGAATTCTAGTTTGGCCGAGAATAAGTTCATCCAAAACAAAGAAGATACGACCAAAACTCTTTCCCCCTGATATACTAAATCGGCTGAACAACAGTTTAAATAGCAAGAATAATGAGAATTGAGAGGGAAGAGAGAGAGAGAGAAATAGAAAAAAAGTCAGATCCGATCCTGTGCTCCTCGCGTGCCCCATATCTCATCAAGATATATTCGTAGGATATATTCATAGGAGAAATGCTGTGCCTAGTATGGTATACCTTTATTCGCGCACTGCGTTTTCGTCACCAAAAGGACTGGTGTTCCTGGCGGCCGCCGACAAGGGCAGGTGCGGGTCGATTTGCGAAGCACGCCTTGTTGATTCTTCAATGACGGCACTCAGAAGAGTGTTCCTCTTGGCTGCGCCCTTCATAGGAGGCGGATCAGAGAAGGGACTCTTGACACTGGTCGGCGTATCATCTTCGATGATCGTTATCGCAGCGGATTCACGTTCTTTGCTAGATGTTGAGCTTTCGCTAGGGCTTTCCACTTCGGCAATCGTTGTTGTCGCTAGTGAGGACGACTGTTTCGATCCCTTGATTTCGACTGTCTTGGGTCCGCTGCCGACGCGCACAACTTGGGGTCGTACCGACGTGGCAGTTGATGCACTGGCGTTCTTGAAGAACGTAGAACCAATGCTAAAAGCGGGCGAAGCAGGGGGTTTTTCGTATTTCTCGAAGTTCACCGCCGGAACAGGTGGTGTCGAGTCATCGCTGTTGGTGCTGGGTGCGCGCGACTTGACGCTAACAAGCGATGGCTTGAGGAAGTTGCCTTTCTGAGCCGGTACTGGCGACACAACAACATTCTTGCCATAGATTGTAGAAGCTACGCTGGAACGAGGGGCATACGACGTGCGAGCATACGACGTTCGATCCGAAAAGGCAGAGATGCCCGAGTATGTCGAGTCACGAAGATCGCCAGGTACGAAAAAGTGTTGGTCGTGTTGGTCTGCGTAGGGCGACGAAGCGGCACTCTCGGCATGTGCGATCGGAATCGGTGGAACAGGCGGGACCAGAAGTGTCGGCGAGGTCGGCGTCGCCCTGTTGGTGACGCCGGGGATGTAGGCAATTCGGATGATGTTGGAAGCGCGGGTCAGGACGGTGGAGGCAACGGAATGGACTGTGTGCGTCGACTCTCGCTGTGACCGCCTGGAAGCGAAGTCATTGTCCATGCGTTCCTTGGTGTGTTCTCCCTCGCCTTGCCACTGCTCGACGTAGCTTGCTCTCTTGTTCTTGATACAGAATCGCCACATCAAATATGTTAGGACGGCAATCAGAGCCAGGCCTCCTACCACGCCGCCGGCAATGGCGCCAGCGTTTGGCCCTGACTTGTGCTTGGCGGCGATTTTGGCGGGATCCGGCCTACAGACATTCTGTGAAC
Source organism: Nemania sp. NC0429 (assembly GCA_022578495.1). Lineage (NCBI taxonomy): Eukaryota > Fungi > Ascomycota > Sordariomycetes > Xylariales > Xylariaceae > Nemania > Nemania sp. NC0429. Next base: position 72,205 of record MU392293.1, on the reverse strand, counting down.
ACTGGTCGCAGGTCGGAGGATTGGCCACGCAGATCTCGGTGTCGGCACATTTTGGGCAATCCGGAGGGCCGTCCGGACACTGGAGGCAGCCTTGCTGTCGCCTGACCAGCGGCGAACTGAAATCCAACTCTTCCTCTGATGATCGAGATGTCGGGATTAGCAAGATGTTGTGCTGCAAGAGAGTGGCGCTACTTACCAACAGCGAAGCCGACGAAACCAGGTATTCCTGCCATGTTTGAGATGGTAGTATAGTGTTCGAATAGATGTCACAACCGAGGAGACAAGTTCCGCTTCAGACGAACAACTTGGCCAAGAGCAAGAATGGGGATCGCAATTGGTAGCAATAGGCGTGGGTGTGGGTGTGGGTGTGGGCACGGGCACTGCAGATCTTGTTGATTTTCTAGGCGGAGGACGGTCTCGGCCGTAGCTGGCAATGACGGGTAAATGGCACAATGATATAGATTTCCAACTAGATGAGTTGGATGCCGGCGGGATAGCGATATGGGTGGCGATTACAAAGGCTGGCTGATCATGAAGATGTCGTGGATTGAAGCTGAGATGATAGGGGGCGAGAATGGAGAGGGTAGAATAAGACACGAAGAGCAGAGAAAGCAGACAGGGCAATCAATGTGTGATCAAACGAGTGACTGTGAGACTAGCTCAATGAAACGAAACGAAATGAATGAATGAATGGGGCCGTGAGTAAGTATGTAGGAAGCGATTGCTGGCGACGTGCAGCCTCAGAGCGACATGGAAACCATCAAGTCTCGGTGGGATGGGATGTTTTGAGGGCGACGAGAAAATGATCCGCCGTCTTACACCGTCGCTGTTCAGGTTAGGTCAGGGCAGGTCAGGTCAGGGCAGATCAGATCAGATCAACGTGGAGAAGCGGGCGGCATGGGCAATTGGCAATTGGGCGTGCAGTTGGTGAGATGGCGACCAAAGGAGTGGAAGGGGGGGAGAAGAGGAGACAAAGAGTATGATGGCGAGGAACGGGGCTCCGTAGACTAAGAGAACATTACTCAAATTTACTTGGTAGATAAGTAGGTACTTCGTAGTAGGACTCGAAACCGCCGGGCACGTCTAGCTTGCAGTCCTTTGGGGTTTACAGATGCAACACTGGGCATGTAGGTAGGTACCTAAGGTTCACTGATGAGTGCCGCTAGACCACATGCCGAAGGACACTAACTGCAGGTACCACACCCGCCATAACAATGACTTGGTCAAGGAGAGGTAGATATGTCCTCTGATTCGTCCGCCGTTGTCAACGTCCTTGGTCTAGAAACTTTAGACTGCCAAAAGAAGTAAGTATTTAGTACCGGTACCCTATGCAAACCCCAGCTTGATGCTGGTACACTCCCTACCTGAGATCTGAACACAATGACAAGCATTGCCAATTCGTATCATAAGGTTTCAGATGAACACTGATGGCCACAACTTATGATACGAAGTATTGAGTGCTAAGGTTATAATAAAGCTGCATGTTTTGATGCCACAACATGCCGCTTGAATACCGAAACACAACCACATGGCAAGCCAACTAAGCACTTAGTCAACACCAACATTGCACTGGTGTGTACAGTACACTACCTACCTACGCTACCTACAGCGCTACCTGTAGGCATCAAGATTGGTGAAATAACCGTTGGCCAGAGCAGTGGTCAGAGGGCCCAGATCAAAAGATCGGCAGGCTTAAGATTGGAGCCGGCTACTGACGGCCGCATGAGATTGGCATATATGTAGATTGCTCGCATCCCCTACCTGCTTATCTTCTGCACGTTATGTCAAACTATATAAGACTGCAGTTGTTTGTCGCGGGCCATACTTAAGAATCAAGATGATATATCATTTATACACCCTTTGGATCTAGGTAGGTAGGTAAGGTGCTTCTTACATGTTGTTTCCTGACCCGGCGATAAGTCTATAAATAGGGTTTCAAGGTCTGATTTTCATGAGATTGCGTACCTCCGCCCTGGCACTGAGTACCTACCTCTTTCTTTTCTCTCCCTCCCCCAGGCTCTCGACAGACAGGGTAAATTCTATTCCGTTACTCAAAGAGGCTGTGGAAGTCTCACATGTACTATTTTTAATAGCCGCTCGGCCTGGTCAGCACGGGTAACATTGAACCGTCAATGCTGGCGGAGGCCCAAATGCCAGGACAAGAGCTGATATAGCATACAAATGTGTGTTGGGTCTTGGGCCTGAAGAGATGATATCAGATGAGCAACTGTCACGCTGCCATGGTACAGCGGAACCAAGGGAAGGAGGGAGGAGGCGTAGGGCTTCATCTCTCGAAGCAAATCTTGGGTACACAAGATAGAGCTGGAAGGCGAGGGACAAGAGATGAAATACTACCGGTACCCCAAGAGATTAACGTTGGGCACGTACGGCCATCCGGGCTCGACCCGCCTATGATAGCGAGCCAACAAAGTATTTTCCACGATTTGGAGCACAAAGATGCAGCGTCAGGAATTGGTCTGCGCGCACCACGTGAGCCGATGCTCTTGATTGGTCGTGCTGAAATTATGCTTGTTGGCAAGTCGTTGTGTATTGGCTGGGCGACGCCTGGGCGAGAGCAAACATCACTGACGACTGGCCCGGCCGTACCTAGATTTAGCTTTCGTACGTGTGGGCACTACATGTACCGAACCTTCCTCTCTGTAAGTGGTACCGGTACTTGGTAGTGCACACAGCTACCAAGGAAGAGTACCTGGCGAGGCGGTGGTCAAAATAAATGTCATACCCCACCTACACCTATGTAAGGAAAGTCTGCCGTTTTTTTTGGACACCGCCTCGCCTGGGTAACCTCAGGCATCTCTACACTAGCTGATTTGAGGTGGAGCAATCGAATCTGCCTTTCTTTCTCCTGGTGGCATGAGTCTGTTTTCAATGAAACTGGGTGGGGGCCCCTTTTCTTTACCCCGGGACGCCGTGCTGCCAAGATTGCTATTTATATACCAAATTTCCGATTTCTCGTGATGCCTACCTGATGCACTACCAGAATAACACACTATATAGGTACTTATTCACCGCTGCATTTATCTTCAAGCTGCCAGCTTGCCTGCCATGATGGCTTACTTATACTCAGTCTACGAGTAAGGTTGGCATATACTGCATCTGAGTTTCGATAGCGATGATCCCTTCAGAAAAGATGCCCAGAGTTGTTTCACGAGTCAACAAGTTAACTTGAAGAGTTACAATGATTGATACAAGAGAAATACAAACTAGCTCGATGCAGGCTAGTATTTTCCGGATTACAGGAACGGCACGTACACTATGCAAATAGTGAGTAGGTAGTTTGCTTCAGCCTTCATCCTCACCAAACCAACTAAGCAGACACCGCGTTCTTCTCAACGGTTAGCGTGCTGCCACATAAATAGTTTCGCGGTAGGTATGTTGTAAATATAGGTATAGGCTATAGCTAAGTGGCTGTACTGCAGACATTCATAAGCACTCACGCACGCTACTGTGTACACGATAGTGGGCGAAAGGAAAGAAACTGGAAATCTGCGGTGAGCAGTTTGTGGGCACTTCGTGCGAACAACATCACACGAAGTACCCGGATCGGTAGGTAGTGTAAGGTAGCATTCTATCATCGGTGGAGAATTCAGGAGATCCGTTTCGCCCCTAAAGATACGAGCTCTGAGGCTACCACTGTTGCAGCTGTATACAACACCAATAGCACGATAGCGCTTTGAACTCAATCCTGGAGTTCTAAAAAATAAACTGTTCGAGCTTTAAGAATGTCGAGGGATAGAAAGAGAGAGAGCACCAGCTAAACTTGGGCTTGCCGGATGATGAAAGAGGCCAGAAAGCGCAGCGTGATGATTGCCAGCTCGCCAGTCGACGAATGACTTGAGCCTTTTCCTTTGATGACTAGGATCTATTAGGCATAGGTTGTCTTACATCTCCTCCTAAAGAACCTTGGCCACACTTCCCAATATGGGCCCTCTCCCATACCTGTGGCTGAGCCTGAACCACCCTGCAGCAGCTGAATAGGATAGGTAGAGGAGGTGCCCAGGCTCGCCAGGTACGTATTTATATACAGTGTGAACTCATCACGCATTGCTCTTTGATCACGGTATTCACCCTATTAAGTAGTAGACTTCAAATTTACCTGACTCGTGAGGCCCTGATCATGGAGAAAGAGGAATATTCTATACTCTACACAACCTAGTGCAGTCTTGCCGTAACGACATGACGACTGACGTAAATGCAGGCCTCAAAGAAGACGTTGTGACAATGGAGGTCATCCACATGCATGTAAATAAGAGGTACCTGTAGGTACATAGGTACCTATATCATATTCTGGTACATGTATGCCCTACCATGTCCCGGCAGCCCGGTAGGTACTAGGTACCGCCTATTAGATAATGTACCTACGAAGTAAGGTTCCCATATTTCCTGTCTTCGTTGACCAGAAACAGTTTTGCAGTCAAGTCAAAGGATTTATGATAGGATTAGGTATACCTACTTACTTACACATCTCTGCCTCGTCAACCGGTCTGGTCTGTGGCCATGCAGCAGTTGAGCTACCGGTACCCAGATCATCCGCTGATGCGCAGCCGCGCCGGCGCGGGCGCGCGGCGAGTGGGCGAAGTTCCATGTGTACCTCTTAATACAGCATCTACAAAGCACCTCTTCTGGCTAGTACTTAACCTGTACCTTACGTAGTGGCAAGCCTAAGCCTAGTGTAGGTACATGGATACCCTCTCTAAATGTCTGATTTCAAGGCTGTTCAAGCAGCTAAGCCACAACGGCCCGTCGAAACAGCTCCATCGTCGATGTCCTGATTGGTCTAATGTTGCCCATTTACACGTCTCCAGCTGCTTGGAGGTGAGGTAGTGTACTCATCTACTTCTACGAAGAGATACTGTAGACAAAGGTACCTATGTAGGTAATACAGTAGTGGGCACGTCGTACCCAAGTATATAGGTACTCCCTAGCAAGATGATGGAGGCTGGCTTCTCGCAGATCCCGGCCTGAAAAAAATACGGGTTTCCCTAAAGGCGTCACTTGTCCCATGCACGCTCTCCCTGTTCTTGGTCTGAAACAATTATACTTACTTACCTCCCAACCCGTCTGCCTACCACAACGAAGAGATTTTCCCTTCTTCACCTACCCTACCCTCCCTCTTCGCGACGCCAGGGTCATCTGATACATCAGATCGTCCTTAGCCTCTCTCTTCCCTCTCTCTTACCAGCTACTGCCATCTTCCGTCTTTCTACGTAGGCCTCGTCTTCCTGCAAACAGTGCCCTCGCTTTTTCCACACCCAAGCCCGTTCTTTGTCCACGTGTAAGGGCCTGGTTGATCTGCGAGTTGAATCTCGCAGTCCGTCCCTTAGATTCATCTCATATCAAATCAACACAGATTAGAGTCAGCATCGGGGAATCAGATCATCACCAGCACCAGCATCAGCGTCAGCATCACGTTTCCGCCGGAATTCTTGGCATCACGGCAACCATCTTTTCAACACGCTCCGACTTGTTTACAACCTTCTCGGGCAAAAGAGTCGTCATACATAACTGCGAGTAACGGCCCTTGGAGCCCATATCGCGACCATGGCGTACAATCCTCCGGGGAATCATAATGACTTTGATGGTCACCATCTTCAAGACCTCCCTGCCGCCAACGCGGTAAGTTCAGGAGCTTAACCTAAACCACCGCGCCGGGCCCCGACGTCCTGCCATCCAGAACCCTACATATTTTATCTTTAAAGTTTCCCTGGCTGACCCCTCGTGCCTGCAGTATCATCTACCACCCACCGACCAGGATGAGGATGATTCGCAACGACACCTGCTTGGTCAGACACCTGGCCACCCCTACGAACACGACCGACTAGGCACACACTCACCTATGGGCCGCCCCGTCTCTGCCTACAGTTTGACAGAGTCATACGCAACAAGTGCCCCTCCCACAACCCAAACTCCGCAGCCTTACGGGAATGAATATGCCGGAGCTTATGGCGGAGGAGGCCGCCCGGTGGAGGATAATGGTGGTTTCGGTTATGGCACGCCCCGGCCAGCCTCGACTGTAGACTCGGATGAGAGCTGGTTGCAGCGTCAGCAGCCGGGTGGTGCCCCTGGCGGCCTGAAGCGTTATGCCACCCGAAAGGTTAAACTTGTTCAGGGGTCCGTTCTCAGCGTTGACTACCCTGTCCCTAGTGCCATCAAGAACGCAGTTCAGCCGAAGTACCGTGATACTGAGAGCGGTACTGGCGAGTTCGTGAACATGCGGTATACCGCCGCGACTTGCGACCCTAATGATTTCACCCTCAAGAATGGTTACGATCTTCGCCCGAGAATGTATAACAGACATACTGAGCTCCTCATCGCCATCACCTACTACAATGAGGACAAACAGCTGTTTGCCCGAACACTACATGGCGTTATGCAGAACATTCGCGATATTGTCAACTTGAAGAAGTCGACCTTTTGGAACAAGGGCGGCCCCGCTTGGCAGAAGATTGTTGTCTGCTTCGTCTTCGACGGTATAGAGAAGGCCGACAAGCAGACGTTGGATGTTCTTGCCACCGTCGGCGTCTTCCAAGACGGTGTCGTCAAAAAGGACGTCAATGGCAAGGAAACAGTCGCTCATATCTTCGAATACACCACTCAGCTATCGGTGACACCGAACCAGCAACTGATTCGGCCAACTGATGACAGCCCTCAGACCCTGCCTCCCGTCCAGATGATTTTCTGCTTGAAGCAAAAAAACAGCAAGAAGATCAACTCTCACCGTTGGCTCTTCAATGCCTTCGGCCGCATCTTAAACCCCGAAGTCTGCATTCTTCTCGATGCTGGTACTAAGCCGGGTGCCAAATCTCTCTTGGCCCTGTGGGAGGGTTTTTACAACGATAAAGACCTCGGTGGTGCTTGTGGTGAAATCCACGCCATGTTGGGTAAGGGCGGCAAGAAGCTGCTCAACCCGCTCGTCGCGGTGCAGAACTTCGAGTACAAGATCTCGAACATCTTGGACAAGCCCCTCGAAAGCTCTTTTGGCTACGTTTCTGTGCTTCCTGGTGCCTTTTCCGCCTACCGCTTTCGGGCGATTATGGGTCGACCTCTGGAGCAGTACTTTCACGGTGACCACACGCTTTCTAAGATTCTGGGTAAGAAGGGTATCGAGGGCATGAACATTTTCAAGAAGAACATGTTTTTGGCCGAAGATCGAATTCTCTGTTTCGAACTCGTAGCCAAAGCCGGTTCCAAATGGCATCTCACGTACATCAAGGCAGCCAAGGGTGAGACCGACGTTCCGGAGGGTGCGCCAGAGTTCATCAGTCAGCGACGTCGATGGCTCAACGGTTCTTTCGCTGCCTCCCTGTATTCCTTGATGCATTTCGGGCGCATGTACAAGAGTGGCCACAACATTCTTCGCATGTTCTTCTTCCATCTTCAACTCATCTACAACATTGCAAACGTCCTGTTCACATGGTTTAGCTTGGCATCATACTACCTTACCACGACTGTCATCATGGACCTGGTTGGCACGCCTGATAAAGCAAACGGCAAGACAGGCTGGCCGTTTGGTGATACGGCCACGCCCATCATCAACGTCATTCTTCAGTACCTCTACGTCGCCTTTGTCATTCTTCAGTTTATTCTCGCGCTCGGCAACCGTCCCAAGGGCACGAAATGGCAGTATATCAGCTCATTTGCACTGTTCGGTCTGATCCAGTTCTACATCATTATCCTCTCGCTCTATCTTGTGATCAATGCGTTCACGAACCCGGCGAATAAGATCGAGGGAGATGCAGGCGACGCTCTCAAATCTCTGTTCACGACAAATTCGGAAGTAGGTATCATCATTGTCGCACTGCTAGCGACTTTTGGTTTATACTACATTGCGTCTTTCCTCTATCTGGACCCATGGCACATGTTCCACTCCTTCCCCGCCTATCTCATTCTTGCATCGACCTATATCAACATTCTCAACGTGTACGCCTTCAACAACTGGCACGATGTCACATGGGGTACCAAGGGTGCAGACAAAGCGGAAGCTTTACCCACGGCACAAGTCGTCAAAGACGAAAAGGGTGACGCAGCTATTGAGGAGGTGGACAAACCACAGGAAGATATCGATAGTCAGTTCGAGCAGACGGTCAAGCGTGCCCTGACCCCATTCAAGGCGGTACCCGAGGACGACAAGCCCGATCTCGAGGACTCGTACAAATCTTTCCGAACGTCGTTGGTCATTACTTGGCTCTTTACCAATATTGCGCTCATCATTGGTGTGACAAGCGACAGCCTCGTCGTGTTCGGCATTGGTGTAAGTCTCGGCCATGATGGTGACGATGAATGCGCCCGATTGCTAACTTGGAACAGGGAAAAACGTCGGATCGGACTGCCAGCTTTTTCAAGGTTCTCTTGATCGCCACGGCTATCCTCTCACTCATCCGCTTCATCGGATGCTTGTGGTTCCTGGGTAAGACGGGTATCATGTGCTGCTTTGCGAGACGGTAGATGGACATCTTTGTTTAATGAAAGCGGCGGCGGGTCTCTCTCTCTCTCTCTCCAACCCGACATGTGTATAAAAATTCGACGCTCCAAGGACCTGGCGTCATCAGTTTGTGCGTTTTCTGTCTTTTCTCTACTGGATAGATGGGAGAGAGCATGGTTCGGTATGGGCAAGGATATCTATCGACCCCCCCTAAAACTTGTAGTTGCAGCATAACGACCGCAGGCTGCCTCGAAGCTTCGCTGAACAGCGATCGGTGGAGCTTTCGATTTGTCTTATATGCTATTAATAGGCTATACTGAACGATGAATTTATTTGACACACACTCATGACCCAACATGTGCTCTACATTATATCGTATCCTCATGGGGTTTCTCATACTTGGGACGTCTAATGGGGTCTTTCCAGGTGCGCCGGAGCTCGAATGACAGCTTGTTGAAAGTGGTACATACATGCCTGAGCCCTGTAGTGCCTTCGGCACTTACATGGTACGTTTCGTTTCATCAATGACATGTGCTCGGTACACCTACAGGGGCATCGATTTGCCCCACTACAAACAAAGCAACAACCCCACGTCAGGTCTGCTCAGTACATAGAGGTACTAAATAGAGGTTTGCTATGTCTTGAACTTCTAACTGAATACATCTGGCTCAACCTTTGCACATTTATCTTACGAAAGCACGAATTATCGAGCACACAAGCACTTCTAATTCCTGATATAAAGACGCTTACTAAAAAAGCGCTCAGGCCTGCTGCGCTTGCACTGCGGTATACTTACTTCGTATTTACATCGGAAACCGTATATCTGCAAAAAAAAAAAAAAAAAAAAAAAAAAAAGACATTAGCCCCGCCATGGAGACGCTGGAGGCACTCCAGGCACGACATCGCAAAGAACAGCGAGACCTGCAGTCGCGCGTCACGAGCAAGAAGAAGAACGCGACGAAGAAGACGCGCAGGGGCGTCAATGACGAATGTGCAACGCTCGAGCGGGAGCTCCGGGCGCGCCAGGAGCAAGAGCTCGCGGCGCTGAACGGAGACGGAGACGGGGGTGGGGATGCGGACCTTGGCGAGAAAGGGGAAGGCGTGGCAGGAAATGGTGAGGGACCATACGGTAACGAGGGAGAGGACACGGCCGATGATATCACGGACCGGTTAAAGGCCACGAGGATTGCCGCACCCGACGACGCCGCATCACAGCCGCCCTCACAAGCAGGAACCTCGGAATCATCCGCACAGATACAAGCGGAGCCACAGGGACAGGGACAGGGACAGGGACAGGGAGGAAAGAAGCGCAACCGCCAGAAAGAGCGCATGGCGCGCCGCGAGGCCGAGCGAGAGGCGGCGGCGGAGGCGGCGGAGCACGAGGCGCGGGACATGACGGACCACAGGGGCCTCGAGCGGTCGTCGCTGGAGCGCGCGTTCAAGGCGCACGGGCTCGTGGAGTACGACATACGGCCCGACGGGCACTGCCTGTTCTCGGCGGTCGCGGACCAGCTCGCGCAGCGGCGGATCCCGCTACGCACTACCATTACCCCCTCCACGTCCCCGTCCCCGTCATCCCAGCCGTCTGACGAGGAGGAGGAGGAGGAGAAGACGCCCCCGTACCGGGTGCTGCGCGCGGTCGCGACGGCGTACATGGAGGCGCACAGTGACGACTTCGCCCCGTTCCTCGAGGAGCCGCTGGACAGCTACGTGCCGAAGATCAGGGACACGGCCGAGTGGGGCGGGCAGCTGGAGCTGCTCGCCCTCGCCGCCGCGTACGGGGTCGAGATCAAGGTCGTGCAGGACGGACGGACGGAGACGATAGGGTCGGGCGGGCGGGACGGAGGAGAGGGAGACGGAGAGGGAGGGGCGGGGGACAGGACGCTCTGGCTCGCGTACTACCGTCACGGGTACGGGCTTGGCGAGCATTATAACTCGTTGAGGAAGGGGGGCTGAGCGATGATGAAACGCTTGCTTCTGGGTTCTGTGATGAATGGATAGATGGATGAACGGATGGATGGATAGGGGCTTGCGTGGGTAGCATGGCGCGTCCGGTTGGGTCCCGGCGCATAGATGGATATTGAGGCTGAGTCGGCCTTGCAACCAACTGCCCTGCCACCTATCTACCTGTCTATCTATCTGTTAATATATCTAAACATCGATCTAGATATATTCTCCCTAGCCGGCTTCCCGATGCCCGCTTCACTGCGACCCATGCGCACATACATGCTATTTTCGGAGACCAACGCATGTATGCCATTCAACTAACTCGGCTGGTTGTGCAGCTGCCGGCCATGGGCTCGTCGGTAGCATGTATAGTCTATACGTCCAAGACCATCAGAGTGTTCGCTTGTGATGACCCCTTACGCGACGCGGTAAGGCCGCCGGTGCGGCTTGTCTGCTACGTCAATCTTTCGAGCACGTCCCTCTTAGTCCCTGATACTACCCGTGCCAGCTCGTTGTTCGGATTCCTTGACTTGAGTCGAGGAGAATGCGTCGCAGAGGACCTTCAGGGCGCGTTCTTTACAGTTGCACGGGACGCCTTGTTCATCGCTACCATACCTACTATACTACGGTCTCTGGATTCCCCATCTCTACTATATATCTAGATACCGGGCGAGTAGAAGGGAGAAATAAAAGCTTGCGGCCGCTTACTGATCAGTGATGGCGGCTCTAGTAAGATTAAGCCGTATAGGCACGTGTGACGGAAAATGACGCCGTTAACCCATTGAATGATCTCAACGATATATCTGCCCTACGCGACAGCTCCTAAATTGGGTAGACTCCTTGATCAAGTCTAATGTACAATGAATGACCAAGATTAATTTGATGCTCATGATGTCTATACTGCCCCATAGTACTTCGTAGATGAATAAACTGCACTTGTTGCGGAAGAACCCTTCTCTACAGAGTACGAAGCACAAAGCAAGCCTGTGTTTAGATTTATATGTTTTACGATGCTCTCTATCCCGAACCCTGGGTACTTGATATTCAACATGCATTTGTATTTTTACTCGGAGGTCGCGTCTTCCAGGGACTGATATACATATAATATAATGAGATCAACGGAAGCGAGCCGACATTATGCATGGAAGCAAGACGCACGGCGTGAGATAAGACGACAACAAATAGACATACAGCAGCAACGGGAAGCATGCGTGGTAAGAATATCGCCTGCAAGGGTTCAGATCTGGGAATCGATACACCTCACGATACCGACACGACGGGCTATATAGCTGGAAAACGTGGGTTTTCCCTCAAATTTATCTCGCGTTCGGCGGGTTGCTTCCACATGCGGATACCGTCCAATAACTGTTCAAGCGGCATCCCCCATATCATTATCGACCTGCTTACCTACCAGGTATCTATCTGCATGCATGCATATAAGCCGGTCAGTCACGAGCTCTGCACCCACGCATCGCCGGGCCGCGACTCTGATACCAGCGTAGCATCGCGAACCCAGGACCGCGCCCCTGGTGTCCCTGTCCCAGTCCCCTCCCGGTTGCGGAGAGAAATCCTTGGACGATCGGTGCGCTATTACGAGATATATCGCCTTATCCAAGCAGATGAACGGCGCAGGGGGGGCGGACGGAAAAATGTAACCTTGCGCCATAACACACACCACGAAACTGGTTTCTAGAGAGGTTGGTGATTAGTATTACGATCGCCATGTCGGAAACGCTAGAGAAATCTAGACATGTTAGGTTAGGGCATTTCGAGGGGCCTTCTCGGCTCTATTCCCAACTAGAGAAGAAAAAAAAAATGAGGCGAGAGGGGAAACGAAAATGACGAGGATAGATGCACTATATAACAACTAATCGAGCCTCAAGCCTGCGATTAAGAAGAAGAAGAAGAGGAAGATATTTTACAAGATTACTCTATACTTCAAGTTGCAGCTATGCATACTACCTACCTTATAAAATATATATTAAGACTTCAGCTACGATACGGCTGCAGCTCATCACATGGGGTACAGCAGTGCGAACAGGGACCTCGTCTCCATAAGGCATGTAGTTATCTCTAAAAGTGGGTTTAAGATCCCATCTCGCACATGCCCGTGGGCCGTTTCCGACGAACTGAGGGGATTCCGACCGTGTTAAGCCAATCAGGCACACGTGCGCGCATGATTTAACCGGGCGTCTCGATTCTCTGGTGCTACCCTTTGTCTCTGTTGGTGCGACGGCGCGATGGCGCGATTTGACTTAAAAGGCACGTAGTCGGCGCAACTCGCCCTCCATGTGGCGACACAAGGACGGAGAACAAGAATAAAAGAAAATTTTACGGTTCGGATTGGGTTTATAAGCAAGACAAGAAGAACCTTTTCTGGCCCGCCCACCCGCTCTTGCTTTGCACCTCTCGTGATGGTATTATTTATTTAGGCTGCACGAGGTTTCGAACTATCGTGTGTACCTGTGTATAAATACCAAGCCAGCCAGAGCCAGCAAGCACAGAAGAGCCGCAAGCGAGCGAGCGAGCCACGCCATGTCTGCCGGCAGTAGTGCGCCTAGCTTGGCGGGAGCTGAGGCCAAGTCGTCTAGTGTCCAGCCAACGGTCGAGCCCCTGGAGCCTCTGCCACACAAGCGCTCATCCGAGTCGAAAGAGCAGAGGGCGGACGAGAAGAATCCCTTCGAGGAGCCCGTCGAGGTCGATGCGGACCTGGAGGCTGAGGACGACCCCGAGATCAGCGAGATCCCCCCCGAAGTCAGACGCGTCGTGAGTCTCCATGATGACAGTAAGTGTTTTCCGAGCTCATACTACATATATATATATATATATATATATATATCCAACTCTCAAAACCAAGTCGCAAGAATAAGCAGAAGGGGTAAAAGAGGAAGAAGAGGGAGAAAGAGAAAGAAAAAGAAAAAGAAAATAAACAGAAAACCGAGCCTGTTATTCGACTCAGCAGTCCCTTTCTAACACCAAGTCCCCTCCTCATAGCAACGCTGCCGACCATCACATTCAGGTACTTCGTGTTAGCCGTGATCTTCGTCATCCCGGGCGCCTTCCTGTCGCAGATCAACACGTTCCGGACGACGTACGCGCCGTACTCGGTCTTCTTCGTCCAGATCGCGTCCAACTACGTGGGGCTATGGCTCGCGCGCGTGCTGCCCGACCGCCGCGTCGGCATCCCCTTTACGAAGTGGTCGTTCAGCCTGAACCCGGGCCCGTGGTCGGTCAAGGAGCACGTGCTGGTGACGGTGACGGCGGCCTCGGGCGCGACGAGCAACCTCGCGACGACGCCCATCGCCGTCGGCGAGCTCTACTTCAACGAGCGCCTGCACCCGGCCGCCGCCATCTTCTTCATGTGGTCCATCGACGCCACGGGATACGCCTTCGCCGCCATCGCGCGCCAGTTCCTGCTGTACGAGCCCGCCTACCAGTGGTGGCAGGCCCTCTGCCAGGCCGCGCTGTTCGAGACGCAGGCGAAGCAGAACAAGAACCCGTCGCCCGCCGCCCGCAAGCAGTTCAAGGTCTTCTGGTTCGTGCTGCTCGGCATCACGCTCTGGCAGTTCCTCCCGGAGTTCGTGTTCCCCTTCCTCAGCTCGCTCGCCTTCCTCTGCTGGGTGGCGCCGCACAATAAGATCGCCAACTTCCTCGGCTCGGGCCTGGGAGGGATGGGCTTCCTGAACCTGAGCCTCGACTGGGCCAACGTGTCCAACTGGAACGCCGGCGTGCCCCTGTTCCTGAGCCCCTGGTGGTCGCAGGTCGTGCTGTTCGTCTCCTTCGTCTTCAGCGCCTGGATCCTCCTGCCGGCCGCGAAATGGGGCGGCCTGGGCGGCTACCAGTACTGCCTGATGTCGAACCGGGCCTGTACCGCCGACGGTGAGCGGTACCCCGTCTCCGCGCTCGTCACGCCACAGAACACGTTCAATCAGACAGCGTACGAGGAGTACGGCCCCATGTACCTGGGCGTCCACAACCTCTGGACCGTCTTCTTCGACTACGCCTCGTACATCTCCGCCTACAGCTGGATCGCCTTCTTCGGCGCCTCCAACATCAGGAAGGCCTACAAGAAGTTCCGCGCCCGGAGAAACGTGCCCGGCGGCGGTATCAATCACCAGTATACCGATCGGCTCAACGTGCTCATGCGATCGTACAAGGAGGTCCCCCTGTGGTGGTACCTGGCTCTCTTCTCGGCGGCCTTCGCATCCATCATCACCATCGTCGCTCTGGATCTCATCTTCATACCCTGGTGGACCTACTTCGTGGCCTTGGCGACGGGAGCCGTGGTCGTCGTCCCTCTGGGCTGGCTGTACGCCGTCAGCAACTTCCAGCTGCCCATCGGGACGTTCAACGAGCTCCTATACGGCACCATGGTCCAGAACCTAAGCCACCACAGGAACCCCATCGGCGCAAGTGTGAGTACCTACTCCGACAACTTCGTCGTCTTCACGAAGCGTTACTAATTTCTTCATAGGTGTACGGGTCCATAGCCGGCGATGCCTGGTACCGAGCGCAATACATGCTCCAAGACCAGAAGATAGGCCACTACATGCACGTTCCCCAGCGCGCCATTTTCTTCTCGCAGGTCCTGGGCATCACGCTGGGCGTGCCGATCAACTACGCCGCCATGCGGTGGGTGCTCGACACCAAGCGTGACTACTTGACCGGCGACATTGAGGATCCAGCGCATATCTGGACGGGTCAGTCCCTGGCTGGCTACCTGACACTGGGTGTGCAATACGTCTTGATTGTGAGTACTTAGTGCTTCCGACATTCCTTTGCTCCTAGAATAAAGAAAAAAAAATAAGATACTAATGTTCTTAATCAAAATCCAGGGTCCCACCAAGCTCTTCCAACAGGAGCAGTGGAAGCCGATCCCTTACGCATTCCTCTTCGGCGCGGGCGCGCCGGCCGTCATCTACCTGCTGCACCGCCTGTTCCCGCGGGCCAAGTTCAACCTGTGGAACACGACCATCTTCTGCAGCGGCGCCTCCATCTTCTACGGCAACGTCTCCACCGGCTACTTCTCCCGCTTCATCGGCGGCTTCGTCGTCATGTACTGGGCTTACCGTTATCGCTACCAGCTCTGGGCCCGGTACAACTTCATCCTCGCCGCCGCCTTCGACGCCGGCTTCAACCTCAACCTGCTGCTCATCTTCCTCTTCTTCGGCAGCGGCAAGGTCGTCACCATGCCGCACTGGTGGGGGAACGACGCCCAGAGCATCGAGAAGTGCTACGCTCTGGAGTGATCTGCTGTTGAAAAAAGAATCTCGTGTCGTAGAGGGGCTGATGCTAGATAACTGCCCTTCTTAATTCTCCTCTTTTGAAAGCAGAGAAGAATATATTATTACAACATAAATCCAATAAACTACGCGAGAGAAAATAGTCGAGATTTTGAGGTTTCTTAGTCGTGCTAGTCTGCTTGACGTTTCCTTCACGAGTCCTTTCTCACGTAGAGAGTATTGCGCGGCTCCCCTCGAAGCTCGAGCACGCACCTAGCCCCTTTACTCTATTCTATACCAGAGGAGAAACCTACACCTACTATCCACCCGCCTGTTGATTGATTCATTATGACAACTACGGTGATGAGGACGAAATACATGAATCACTAAGGCTACAGCTCAACAACAGCCATTACTTCACCAGCAAAAGATCATGTAATAAATTACTGAGGATATCCCAATGAGTCTCGAAGTTAACCGATCCCCAAAGTTGTCAGGTGACAAAGCGCCACCCACCCTGCAGGGTGGCTGCATAGTCGATTTGTCTATATATAAGGGGCTTCTCTAGAGATTCATGAATTAATTGATCACTACCCTACCACCTACCTATCTATTCGATCTATTAAGCCCTGCTATCCCTCGCACTACCCTTCGACCCTACGGCTTCTAGTTACAGCCGGTCTTCTATTCACTCTATGCCCAAATCCCCTAACAAAAGTACTCATAGTCAGGAAGCTCAGCTAAATATAAACAAGCACGAAGGAAAGTAATTATATAAGAACAATTACCTTTTATATACGGCAGATTCTACGTGCTGGATCTGTTGTACTTCTACGACGTCAATATCACATTTGAAATGTGCTAAATTTTGTTAAATTGGTGGCTGGTATTTAATAATAATAATTAGTGCTAAGATAGCTTCTTGTGACCCTGTACCGTTAACTAGACGATGTATATGAATTATGGAATTAGATTTTCTTTTCCCCCTTTTCTCTCAGCCTCGCCTTTTTTTTTTTTTTTTTTTTTTTTTTTTTTTTTTTTTCGCTGTAGCGCTTGCTACAAGAAGGAGAGCACACTACTACAGAGCGTGACACTTGTCGACGCTCTGACATTCTCACTCCAGCAGCGCCATTCATTTTTTTTTCTTTCAGTAGCGCTTGCTACAAGAAATAGATAGAGCACACTACTCCAGAGCGAGCGTGACACTTGTCAACGCCCTGACAGGTTCTCAGTTACTTAGTTAGCATCTTCGGAACCGCCATCTTCAGGAGTCTTCGCCGCCCGTCTCTTCCACCACCTCCTTCTCCTTCTCGGCCTGCTGGTGCTCGTAGTCGGCGCGTATGAGGGCGTGTATAGCATCCTCGATGACTTGTCGCTCGTGAGGGAACTCCTCGTCGAGGAAGGGGTAGGCCGAGTCGAGCTCCTTAGAGATGACGTACTCGTGGTAGGCCGGGTAGAAGCCGGCGAGCTGGTAGTCGATGAGCACGGGCGTGCCGTCGGGCCTCACGATGACGTTCTCCTCGTGGATGTCGCTGTGGGAGAAGACGGGGTGCGAGTGACCGCTCGCGTGGGCGGTGATGAACAGGTTCGCGCGGAAGAACCGTTTCTTGTCGTCCAGGTGCTGCGAGCACGCCGGCGGAAACGGGGTGTCGAAGGCGATGCTCACTAGGTCGGCGAAGGTGCCGAAGGGGCCGAACTTGCGGCCGCTCTGGAAGTCGGTGAACGGGCGCCGGCCTATCGAGCCGTAGTAGCTCGGGCTCGGCGCGGGGATCTTGCGCAGCTCGTTGACGTAGCCCCTGATCCGCGAAGCGATCTCGAACATGGCTGATTGTTCATTCCTGAACCTGAAGTCGTTGAGGAGCACGCCCTCGATGAACTCCATGACGATCATCGTCTTGTCCTCGTCGAAGGTGTAGATGGCATAGACTGCCGGGACGGGGATGTTGGTGTGCTGCTTCACGAACAGCATATTCTCACCTTCGATACTGCTGACGGCCTTGCCGTACTTTGCAATGAAGTGGTCGCCGACACGCGCAACACAAGTGTCGACTAAGTCTGTGGGAAAATATGGGTTCTTTAGGAATGTCGTAGAGCTGACGGCATCTTCGTGCGTCGGCAGGGGTGCTGGGAGTTCATCAGCGGGCGCGTAATAGGGGAGAGGGACTGGGGAATACGAAGCCATGTTGTCTGAGGGACTGTAGGTATTGTGTTCTGTGGTTAGTATCCTTGCTATGTGGAGAGTGGCAAGTAAGTTGTCCAAGATCACATCTATAGCAATATCGTCATGTTTATATATGCGGTGTCTCCTTGTCTGTGAAAAGCTACAGGTTCTTTGATTTCGGCACAAAGATTATGATTAGCTTGATTGTCCTGAGACAATTCCATTATCGGGGCGCCTCTGGGCGCATTGACATGGCTTCTTAGCTCTTAATAGGGATGTTAACCTTGAACAGCGTTCAGGTACACCTGGATAGGAATGAGTACTTGTTAACCCGTCTTATTTGTTAAGTGGCAACTCGTACTAGGACCCTGTTCCAACGAAGCCAGAATTGACCGGTATAGGTACGCATGCTAAATGCACAAGATGAAAACCAACACTTGTCTGTCCGACGGAAAATTTGGATTCCATTGTATATTTAATTTCATTGTTTTTATTAGACCATCTTTCCTTTCCTAATTCGACCGTCCCACCCATCTATGGGGTCTATGATTGATCCATCCATCCATCCATCCATCAGTGCACCCCATGCACTGAAAAGGTATATCCTCCTAAAAAGACGAAGTCGACCACACGCCGAGATGATGCACCGCGACAGTAAATGTGACAGACGAGAAAACTACAGACCGTGAACGATGAACACCGAGTAATGCTAGAAATTTTCATTCGTGTCGTGGAGACAAGTTGGCCTCGCATGACCAATCGGAAGAGTATCCCAGAGACCGACGACACAGGACACGACGAGTGCAAGTATTTCGAGATGGATTAGCCAAACGGCAGCCTGGACTCACTTTCGTAGCCGCTTTCCGTTGGAGCTACATCTTTGACTGGATGCATCATCATGGGGGGAAGACATGGGCGACCATGTATCTCCTCCCATTCCTCGCCTCCTATCTTGGTGTCTTCGTATCCCATGAGATTATTGTACAGTCGCTGAGGTGGACTTGCTCTGTAGTACCAAGTACTCCCTCCATACCTGGCCTCGCGTCCCCAGCCAATGGCCGAGTTGTCGCCTCCGCTATCACCCTTCTCGCCAGAGTTGAACCATCTGGCGATATCTTTGCCCTTCCATGGCCGGTCAAAGAACATCGGCATGGGTGCATAAACGGCCTTGAGGCCGTGCAGGAGGGCTATGGTTTGACATGTCATCTCCGAGGCGATATGATTTCCTCGCAAATTTTCAACATGCATAATATCAAGAAGCCTTTTCGAGATTCTTGATTGCGTGACAATCGTCACACGTCGCGGCAGTTGTTGAGTGGCGTGGGTAGAATCATTAAATCCCCACACATCATTGGCACCCACCCATCCGCTGTAGTTGACGTTGATGATTGGAGCTACGGTAATGAGGTCAGCCTCTTCGCCGACGCCCCATTTGTAATCGTCCTTTTCAGGCTGTGATACTGGAGGCTTTGGTCCGACGGGAGTGATGAAGGGGAAGTCGGGAGGGCCCCAGATAGTATCCCCCTCTGCCAGGCGCTCGACTTCTTTTCGGAAGTCGGTATCGTAATCGCCATGTACTGAAGGGATGTAGTAGCGCTCGCTCCGTTCCCATAGACCACGACGTGGTTGCCGCTTGGCAAAGGAAGACAGCTTCTCTAGGAAATCGTAGTGGTGGCCGGTGATTCTGGCATCCATTTCCCAGTTCCAGACATAGTCAAACTCGGGAAATTCCTGCATAAACTTCTGCACTGACAGCCATTGAGACACGTGCACGGTTGCTTTATCAGGGTCCAGTTTCGGATACATAGCCTGCACGGCTTCGTCGTTCCATAATATAGCAATGTCTCGGAATTCGGCGGGTACATTCTGCTGGAGAACGTATTGATAGGTCCCTTCGTCGTCCCAGATCGCATAACCATTGTCCTTGACGTGGACAAACAGGTAGACTTGATATAAGCCACCAGTTCGGAGCGAAAGCTCTGTGATGAGCGAGCGGATCACCTGCTTGTCGTTCTCGTTGTAGTCTTTCCCGGTATATGTCCGCAGGAGCAACGCCGTTCGTGATTCCTTGTTACTTGAAGTATCAGAGACCGCCTCGGATGTAGGATGCTTGTCGGTGGTCCCAAAGGCTCTTCTGAGATCATCGTTGTGATCTTGACCCTTGGGTGTCTCTTCGAGATCATAGTCGCTTTTCGCCCCAATGAAAGCGGTTGTCTTATGCGAATAAACCGAGTTGACGTATGGATTTGGCTGTCCTTGCAGATCAAATCGAACCTTATTCTTCAGAACGCACTTGTCCTGCAACTCGCCCCATCGTACTTTATCCCAGTTGACAAGCGGATCGGAGGTGTCACTGGCGTTCTGGAACCCGTACATGCCCAGTCGGGTCTCGCGTTCGAAACACAAATCCCCATCTATGCCCAACACATCGTAGCCGCCTATGAGAGGCTCGGGGAAGTTCTTGGGTGTTCCTTTGAAAACCATTATATCGGCCACCGGACCACCTCCTGGGCCGTCACAAGGGACGTACTGTCCAACTTTGGCATTTGGCTTATAATTGGGATATGGGTCGTAGACATAAGGCTTGTGAGAGGTGAAGTAGGCTGATTGATCGGTGGGAGTCAATTGCGATTCGAAGCTCGAGGCCCGAGCCTTGTCCGTGTCTAATGCGTTCAGCGTCTTGCCGTATATCGCGTCCGCTCCGAGTACACTGCACTCAGGTTAGATGTTTCCATTCCGGTGACACAGGCGAGTTCTGGTGAGATGCTTACCGGCTGAGCTGGTCATATTCCAGTCTGAACTGTTGCCGAATGGCTTCTTGTTGCTCCTCCTGGGCCTCCTTCATCTTTTCTTCGAAGCTGGGGACATGGTTTGCTTCCTCTTCATGATTACTCTTCTGTTCGGCTAGTCCTGGCACTGGAGGGTTGGCAATTGCACCTCCTCCTCCACTCTTCTGGGAGACACCTCCATAGTTTCCAGAACCACGCAACGTGAGCCAGTAGAGCGTGGCCACGGTGAATGCAATTATTACGAGGCCCCTGGGCCGTAACAGCCACCGGCGGGGCTGTACTGCCAGCATTGCCAATACCAATTCGGGATGCCAAGTATAAGCTTTCGATCGGACCGGCAATCAAAGCTGTGTTGCAGACTTTTCAGGACAGACCGGCGTGCATTGACATAGCAATCGGAGCGGAGAATCGGTTCGAAGCATCAACGATTAGTTGGGTACAGAGACGCAGGGTCAGACGAGGGTGATTCTCGTAGAAGGAGAGATGTGTTGAAATAGAGGCAGTGCGCGTAAGGAACGTGGTGACTCCTATCAAAGGACGTCGGGTATAATTGCTTGGGACGAGTCTTCCCTCAATTAGCGATAGGGAGACAACATCTGAGCGAGGCGGCAGGTAGACCGGAGACAGAAAGAGAGAGAGATTGGGAAAAGTGTTGCTGCCACTTGCGAAGTAGTTGGTTAGACAAAGGCCAGACAGATCGATAGACAGACCGACCAACTTGGCTAGCTAGGCCAAAGTGAACAAGGGATATGATTGGTACAGGCGCCACGTCGAGATGATCCAGGACAACGACTGGATCAAGAATTGGCAGAAAAGGAGAGGGGAGGAATGAACAAGACCAGGAAAAGAAGAAGGGCAGGAAAACAATTGCGATTGTTACCTAGGTTGGCCGGTATTTCAAGGCATTGGTAGGAATAAGGAGAAAGGAGTTGAGGTGGGTAGGGTATGCACAATATTTACAAGAGGACGTGGTAGGGTGGGAGTGTAAGTATGTTTGATATGTCGGTAGATGGTGGATAGCAGGTTAGGTAGTGTACATGTGGAGAGCTACGGTGGTTGAGATCAAGATGCAAGATGCAGGAGAGAGATGGAGGGAGCGCAGAAGATCCATTGAGTGGCACTGTTCTGTTGCGGAAGGTACTTCATAGATACTTGGCACTTATCTGTCTGCACGAGGTACTTGTGGAAGGGAAAAGGCCCGAGAAGGCATACCTGTCTATCTGCATCGCTGGCGCTACATGAGAATGAGAACGGCTCGGCATATGTTGAGGTACAGCCTGGGAACGTACGATCTGCGGGTTGCCGCACTGCACTACCAGGAGAGAGGAAGTACAGACAAAGTACAGGGCCGTGGGGACAGGGGTGTGCAAAGCGGGTTTGAAGTTGGTATCCACCTAGCTTTCAGTTAAGCGTATACATTGTGGGTACACTCAGTAACAAGAGAGTCTAGAATCACCACCACATAGGTGTACTCCATACCTTAGCTAGAATAATGACATCAATTAACACATTCTGTAC
Organism: Nemania sp. NC0429; assembly: GCA_022578495.1. NCBI lineage: Eukaryota > Fungi > Ascomycota > Sordariomycetes > Xylariales > Xylariaceae > Nemania > Nemania sp. NC0429. The sequence continues at coordinate 50,125 of MU392293.1, read as the reverse complement.
CTGCTTCCTCACCTCTATGTGTAGTAAGAACTGTATTATGGTGTTTGATATGTAATGGTGCAAAGATAAGCTCTTAGAGATTCCGTATATTAAAGCAAGTACTACCTAGGTACCTTTCAATTGCCAGATACTGTCTGTAGCCCGTGGTGCAATGACAAGCAACAAGATGAGGGAATGCATACATACATCATCGCAAAATTGGACCTGTCTTAAATGTAGGTATAAGACTTGTTAATGATTGTCAGGAGAAGAGATGAAGAGATGTTGATCTGCCACTACAGATGATGACCCCGCTAAACATGACTCTCCTTGTTCAAGATTATCTACCCACACTGTTCAGTGTATTTAGTCCCAGTTGGTATTATTTGATTTATATCACTTATAATTTTATACTAACATTATGATAACTTCTACCCAGGTATTTCTATAATTCTCAGGCCCTAAACACTTTCAGTTCAATCATAGGGACTCTAGTCCAGGTCAAGTAGGTGTCTTTCTATCATCCGTTATCTCTTTTCATGGGGTACTCTGGATGATGGATCACATGGAGTTTACTGCAAAGCGTCTAAGTGTATGTTGATTTCAATAGATAACTACCCACCCGCTGCACTGTCCAATTCATTGCTGGATTAAGTACAAGTAGAGAGCTCGATTTTGCCCATCTTCACGGAGGCGGGCTTGATAGATCTGGGCCGGGAATAGAGTGAAAGATCTCCAAATAGAAAAATGAGCTTACGTAGCCCCTTGCGAACGGCTTGGCCAAACAACCCCCTTTTCCAGCCATGATATAAACAGCGACCTGTTCAAGTTCCGTTGACCTCAGCTGCATGTAGGACTGGACAAACCATATGATATGTATGTAGGTAAGTGTAGAATCCTAATACGTGGGTACTTAAACATATCCTACTCCGTGGTACCTTATATCTACAGTAAATTTTGCTATAAAATGAAATGAGGCTCTTGATGCACACTTGTGGCGAGGTACACCGACCATCCAACCGAGCCCAACCTGCCATCTGCAAGTATAAATCACGGCTCAGACGACCCGCTAACGGGACGCTGCATCACAGTGCTTAAAGGTGGTACCCAGGTAGGTACTTTAGGGTGCCCAAGCACCCATACAGTAGCGCCAAGAAATACGTCATGTACCAACCGTAAGTAAGTACTTACACTAGTACCGCATACACTCGAAATCAACACCATGGCCCTAATTTAGCCAAGCAGCACTATACCTAAATAGGAGAGGGTTTAGCATTCTTTATATATATGTATGCCTTCGTTTTTAACGTAAGGAGGTACGACTGGAGTGGAACGAAGGTCTTTTTTATCTTAAAAAATTCTTTCTGCTGTAGATTTTATAGTAGGAAAAATTTTTTATTTAGGCCTAGTTATTATTACCTATTTAGAAAAAAAAATCTATATTAAAAAAGTAAATATTATAAATATTTAGGTATAATAGTATATAAGTATTAGCATATTAATACCTTTTGCTTTATTTTATTTAGCTATTTAAAGCTTTTAATTAGCTAAATTATATTTAGCTTTTTTTTTTATTATTATAGTTATAACAGTATGGCCAAAATAAAAACAGTTTTTTACTGCTTTTTTTATAATATATTAAATTAACTATAATGCACTTAATTAATTATAATATATTTAATTAACTATAATATATTTAATTAATTATAATATATTTACTTTGCTGCAATATATTAAATTTAATACTATGCGCTAGATTTTATATAATATATTAAATTAATTATTATATATTAAATTAATAATTAAATTAGTTATTAAATAATAAACTAATTAATTAAATTAATTAATAAATTATATAATAAAAGATTTTATTTATTTAAGCTTTAGTTTATTTAAGTATAAAAGTACTTAGGTATAAAGCTATTAAATTAACTAACGGATTATATAATAAAAAATTCTATTTATTTAACCGCTGGTTTACCTAAATATAAAAGTACTTAGGTATAAAGCTATTAAATTAATTAATAGATTATATAATAAAAGATTTTATTTTTTTAACCGTTAGTCTATTTAGGTATAAAGGTATTTAAGTATAAAACTATTAAATTAATTAATAGATTATATAATAAAAGATTTTATTTGCCTAACCGCTAGTTTATTTAGGTATAAAGGTACTTAGGTATAAAGCTACTAAATTAATTAATAAATTATATAGTAAAAGATTTTATCTGTTTAACTGCTGGTCTATCTAAGTATAAAAGTATTTAAATATAAAGCTATTTAAATATAGTTTTTTAGTTTAAACTTTTTTTATATAATAAAATATTAGCAAATATTATAAAAATTATTAAATTATTAGCGTTTGGCCGGACTATCTGCTTTATAAAACTTTTTTATTAATATAATATTTTTTAAACTTATTTTATAATAAAAACACTTTATATAATAAAGTCGCTATAATATAAACATTATTTTTAAAACTTTAATAAATAACTTTTAAGCTTTAATAGTATTAACTTTTATTATTTTAAAAAATATATAAAATATTTTAATATGTTTTAAAAAACGCTTTAAAGCTAAAAGCTATATTAATATGTTTTAAAAAACGCTTTAAAACTAAAAGCTATATTAGTTTAAACTAGTTATAAAGTCTGCCGTTTTAATTTTATGCTAATAATAAGCTTAAACGGTATAAAAATTATTATATTATAAACTATATAATAGCAAGTAATTATTGCTATTTTAAATATAACTATTATTATTTTAAGTGCTAAATATACTTTTTAATTTAAAAATTTAAACAAAGTTTTTAATTATAAATAAAGCATATAAAACTTTAATATTTTAGCTAATAAGTGCTGTTTATTTTTTATTTTTATTTTTATAGCTATTAAAACTTAAATAATAAAAAACGTTGCTATTATTAATATTAAAATTTTTATATATTTTAGCTATAATAATTAACTAAGCGCTAATAGTTATACTGCCGGTAATATTAGCTTTAATATTTAATTAATTATTATAATATTATTTTAGTCGGCTTTAAAGTAAATTAGCTAATATATTAAATATATAAGTTTATTTTATACCGACTTTTTTTATACTAATATTTAAAAATATAAATTAATATAATAATTAAATATTAATTATAAAATTAATTATATAGGTTTTTTTAAAAACATAATATTTAGCGGCTATAAAAGCTTATTTTTTATTAAAAGTTTTTTTAGCTTTAAAAATAGCCAGCTTTAGCTTGCTTAAGGTGTTAAAAACGCTAGCCTTTTTTAGCCGGCCATTTTTAAAACGTAAAGTGCTAAAAATAGCAAAAAAAAAGCTATTTTAAAAAAATAAAAAATAAAAAAACGTAGGCATAAAAAATAAAAAATAAAAAAACGTAGGAATAAAATATATAATAAATAAAAAAAAATAAAAAATAAAAAATAAAAAAATATAAATATAAAAAATAAAAAATAAAAAAATATAGCTTTTTAACTGCTTAACTATAACTGCTATAAACTGCCGCTATAATATATTAAATAAACTATAATATATTTATTTTATTATAATATATTTATTTATTTTATTATAATATATTTACTTTATAGTAATATATTTATAATATACTTTTTTATTTTATTATAATATACTTATTTTACTGCGCTATATTAAATTTAATGCTATATGTTAGATTTTATATAATATATTAAATTAACTGCTATATATTAAATTAATAATTAAATTAATTATTAAATAATAAACTAATTAATTAAATTAACTAATAAATTATATAATAAAAGATTTTATTTTTTTAACCGCTAATTTATTTAAATATAAAGATATTTAGGTATAAAGCTACTAAATTAATTAACAGATTATATAATAAAAAATTTTATTTTTTTAACTGCTAATTTATTTAAATATAAAAATATTTAAATATAAAGCTATTTAAATGCAGTTTTTTAGTTTAAACTTTTTTTATATAATAAAATATTAGCAAATACTGCAAAAGTTATTAAATTATTAACATTTAGCTAAAACGTTATTAATATTTTTTAAAAGCGGACTACCCGCTTTATAAAACTTTTTTATTAGTATAGCATTTTTTAAACCTATTTTATAATAAAAACATTTTAAATAGCAAAGTTGCTATAATATAAACATTATTTTTAAAGCTTTAATAAATAACTTTTAAGCTTTAATAATATTAATTTTTATTATTTTAAAAAATATATAAAACATTTTAACATAGCATATATAGCGCTAATTTATAAGCTACCGCTTATATTAGCTGTTTTACGCTTAGCTTATTAATATTAAAAGCATTTTTTTAACGCTTATATTAAATATAAAGCTAAAAAACTAACGATTATATATATTATAATTTAATGCTATAATTAAAATTAAAAATATTTATTAATATTTATAATTATTAGTTTTTTATAACTAATATATTATTTAAATAAAAATAGCAGGCTTTTATAATAAAAATAAAAATAATTAAAGCTATATTTAAATATTAATAAAAAAATAATTTAAAGCTATAAATAAATATTAATTATATTTAATAAACCGAAAATTTATTTAGCTATAATTAGTATTTAATTAAAGCTTTAAATTATTTTTTTATTAATATTTATATATAGCTTTAATTATTTTTATTTTTATTATAAAAGCTCGCTATTTTTATTTAAGCAATAAATTAGTTATAAAAAACTAATAATTATAAATATTATAGTTTAATGCTATAGTTAAAGCTATAAAATAAAAAGCAGTTTTTTTAAAAGTAAAAGATTTTATTAAGTAATATAAGTCCGCGCTAGTCGGTTTAAGCTTAGCTTATTAACATTAAAAGCATTTTTTTAACGTTTGCTATAAAATAAAAAGCAGTTACTTTAAAGGTAAAAAAAAAAAAGCTTTTTTTATTATATAGTATATTAATGCTAATTTTAAAAAAAAAAGCTTATATAAACTTTATTAAACTCGGCGTGCAGGCTATTATATTCTAATTATTAATTTAATTAAAAATAAAAATAAATAAAAAAAAGTATTTAAATATAAAAGCTATATTATTTAAAAATTAATAAATACCTTAGCTATAATTAATAATTTAATTTATATAACGCTTTTATTAATAATATCGCATTTTTTATAAATTTTTTTAAAATTAGTCGACTTTTAAATATAAGCTATATTAGCACAGTTTTATCTGCTTTTTTTAATTTAATATTTTACCGCTAATTATTAATTTTTTTTTATAACCGTCCGTTTTTTATATAATTGTATATATTTTTTTACCGATATAACAATATTTTTTTAATAATTATTTTAATTATAATATATTTATAGTAGAATAGCGAGGCTATATTTACATTATATATACTAATAAAATTTATTATTTAAGCATTAAATTATTATTTAATTAGATATTATATATACTGTTTTATTATATATATTATAGCTAAAATAATTATTAAAAAAATATTTATTAAAGTTTTATAGCGGCTATATAATAAATATAATTAGCAGTTTTTTTATATTTTAAATCTTTATATAAATTACTAGTTAAAAAATATAATAATTTTTACAGCGGCTATATAATAAATACAGTTAGCAGTTTTTTTTAATATGTTTTAAATTTTTATATAAATCGCTGGTCGAAAAATATAATAGTTTTTACAGCGGTTATATAATAAATATAGTTAGCAGTTTTTTTATATTTTAAATTTTTATATAAATTATTAATTAAAAAATATAATAATTTAAAGCATTATAAATTATATGCTTTATATAATATTAATAAAAGCAATGCTAAATTTAAAAGCAGTTGCTTTAAAAATAAAAAAGTTTTTTAAGCGCTATATATTATGCGCTAGCCGCTTTAGGCTTAGCTTATTAATATTAAAAGCGGTGCTGCAGTTATATAAATAGCAGTTAATTAGTTAATTTTAACGCCTGCGCTAGCCGTTTTAAGCTTAGCTTATTAACGCTAAAAGCACTTTTTAATATTTGCTATAAATAGATTAAAAAATAGTTGCTTTAAAAAAAAAAAAAAAAAAAGTTAGCGTATAAGCTATTGCATTTTAGTTATTAATTTAATTAAAAATAAAAACAAATAAAAAAAAATATTTAAATATAAAAGCTATATAATTTAAAAATTAAAAAATACTTTAGCTATAGTTAATAAGCTTTTACTAGCTGCTAGCTACCCACTTATTTATAAAAAAGTCTGCTAAACGCTTTATATTATATGCTAGCCGCTTTAAGCTTAGCTTATTAACGCTAAAAGCACTTTTTTAATGCTCACGTTAAGCATACGGTTAAGCATACGGCTAAAAAACTAGCAATTATAAATATAGCGGTTTAATACTATAGTTAAAGCTATAAAATAAAAAATAATTACTTTAAAAATAAAAAAAAAAGCAAAAAAAAATACTCGAATATAAAAACTATATAATTTAAAAATTAAAAAATATTTTAGCTATAGTTAATAACCTAATTTATATAGCGCTTTCGCTAACAATGTTGCATTTTTTATAAACTTTTTTAAAGTCGACTTTTAATTAATTAGCAATAATAAAAAAACGCTTAAAAAATCGAAAATAAAAAAATGCTAGTCTAGCGTTAAAAATATTACTAATATTAGCGTACGCGCTCGATAACGATAAGGTTTTACAGCAGTGCTATTATAAATCTTAAATTAACCGATATTATAAACAGCCACTTTAAACTTGCTAATAATATTGCATTTTTTGCGAACTTTTTTAAAGTCGACTTTTAATTAATTAGCAACAGTAAAAAAACGCTTAAAAAATCGAAAATAAAAAAATGCTAGTCTAGCGCTAAAAATATTATTAATACTAGCGTACGCACTTAATAATAAAGTTTTATAATATATTTATAATAAAATAGCAAAGCTATACTTACATTATATACACTAATAAAATTCATTATTTTAAAATTAAACTACCGTTTAATTAAATATTATATATGCTGCCTTATTATATATTATAGCTAAAATTAGCTTTGCAGCAAAATAATACGCAAAAGGTGCTAGCAAAGCGGTTATAACATAAATTAATATTAACTAAATAAAATAAAACCTTATTATTATTATTTATAACTTTAATATATTAATATATACGGCAGACTTTTTAATTAAATTATAATAGCAAACTTAAAAAGGTAGGAAATTCTGCCGAGCGGTATACATTATACGCTAGCCGCTTTAGGCTTAGCCTGTTAATATAAAGTGCAGTCTATTTGGTATATTAAAGTTGCGGTTAATAAAAATCGGTTAGTCGGGTTTAGCGCTTATACTAGCCGTTTTAAAGTTAGCCTTTAAAAACGAAAGCTCTTTTTACACCTGGTTTAAAAAAGCCTTTAATTAATTATTATTTTTTTTTTATAACTGCTTATTTTTTATATAATTATATATATTTTTTTGCTAATATAATAATATTTTTTTAATAATTATTTTAGCTATAATATATTTATAATAAAATAATAAAGCTATATTTATATTATATGCACTAATAAAATTTATTATTTTAAAATTAAACTATTATTTAATTAAATATTATATATGCTGTTTTATTATATATTATAGCTAAAATTAGCTTTATGCCGAAATAGTATATAAAAAATGCTAATAAAGCGGTTATAAAATAAATTAATATTAATTAAACAAAATAAAACTTTATTATTATTATTTATAATTTTAATATATTAATATATATAGTAAACTTTTTAATTAAATTATAATAATAAATTTAAAAAAATAAAAAATTTTATTAAGCGTTATATATTATATGCTAGCCGCTTTAAAATTAGCTTATTAATATAAAGCGCACTTTTTTAACGTTTATATTAAATATAAAGCTAAAAAATTAATAATTATAAATATTATAATTTAATACTATAATTAAAGCTATAAAATAAAAAGCAGTTATTTTAAAAATAAAAAAAAAAAGCTTTTTTATTTAAAAAAAAGCTTATGCTAACTTTATTAAACTTAGCGTATAGGCTATTATATTTTAATTATTAATTTAATTAAAAATAAAAATAAATAAAAAAAAATATTTAAATATAAAAGCTATATTATTTAAAAATTAATAAATATTTTAGCTATAATTAATAATTTAACATTTTACTGCTAATTATTTCGCCGCTAATTATTATTTTTTTTTTATAACTGCTTATTTTTTATATAATTATATATATTTTTTTATAAATATAACGGTATTTTTATTATATAAAGTATATTTATTAAAATTTTATAGCGGCTATATAATAAGTATAGCTAGCAGTTTTTTTATATTTTAAATCTTTTTATAAATTATTAGTCGGAAAATATAATAATTTAAAGCATTAAGCTAATATAATATTAATATATATATAAAAAGTTATTATATATAAAAAATAAATTATATATTTTATATAATATTAATAAAAATAATAATAAATTTAAAAATAATTAAGCTATAATTAAAATTTTAACATAAAAAGTTATTTATATTTATGTTTTTATATAAACTAATAATGCTTTTTTATTATATAAATTTAATTAATAATAATAAAAAAACGTTTAAAAAATCGAAAATAAAAAAATATTAATTTAACGCTAAAAATATTATTAATATTAGCTTATATATTTAATAATAAAAAGGTTTTATAGCGGTGCTATTATATATTTTATATTAATTAATATTATAAACAGCTATTTTAAAGTTATTAATAATAAGCTATAAAATTAGTTTTATAGCGGAATAATATATAAAAAGTGCTAGCAAAGCAGTTATAAAATAACTTATAATTTATAATATTTTTTTTATTTTATTTTATTTATTAAATCGAAATTATATATTAAAACAGTAATAATTAAATAAAAATATTATAGTAGGCGTTAATTATAAATTTATATTTAAATATAATATATTAAAATTATAATTAAAAATATATAATAAATAATATATTTTATAATATTAAAGGCGTATTATATAATAAGCACTAAGCCGAACTATATTTAAATTTTATTTATAATTTAAATAAAGCAGTAGCTAAAGCTTATAAAAAAACTTTTTTTTATATTTTAATAAAATAAATAAATATGTTTAATATAATTAAAAATTTAAAAAATTTAATAAAATATATAAATTTTTTATATAAATAAAATAAGTTTTTTTTAAGCTAATAATTAATTTTAATTAATATAAACATATTTTTATTATATTAATTTTTTTTATTTTTTTATATTTATTAAAGCAAAAATAATAAAATAAATATAGCCGCTTTTTTTTTATATAAAAAAATGTTTAAATAATAGCGTTTAAAAATTATAACTAATAAATAAACTTTTATTTTATAATATTTGCCTTTTTTATATTATTATTATAATATCTGCTATTACTTTTTTATTATATAAATTTAATTAATAATAATAAAAAAATATTTAAAAAATTAAAAATAAAAAAATGCTAGTTTAGCATTAAAAATATTATTAGTACTAGCTTATATATTTAATAATAAAGTTTTATAATATATTTATAATAAAATAATAAAGCTATATTTACGTTATATATACTAATAAAATTTATTATTTTAAAATTAAACTATCGTTTAATTAGATATTATATATACTGTTTTATTATATATTATAGCTAAAATTAGCTTTGCGGCAAAATAATATATAAAAAGTGCTAACAAAGCGGTTATAAAATAAATTAATACTAATTAAGCAAAGTAAAACTTTATTATTATTATTTATAATTTTAATATATTAATATATATAGTAGACTTTTTAAATAAACAGTTATAATAGCAGACTTAAAAAAATAAAAAATTTTGCTAAACGGTATATATTATGCGCTAGCCGCTTTAAACTTAGCCTATTAATATAAAGTGCAGTCTATTTAGTATATTAAAGTTGCAGTTAATAAAAATCGGTTAGTCGGGTTTAGCGCTTATATTAGCCGTTTTAAAGTTAGCTTTTAAAAATAAAAGCTTTTTTTACACCTGGTTTAAAAAAGCCTCTAGTATTATATAGTATTTAAAATAGCACTTATAAAAATTAGGCAATAAAATGTGTATAACCTTATAACAGGGTGGTTATTTAAAGCGGCTTTATAAAAGTAATAAAAACAATAAAAGCTTAGCTATATATTAACAAAAATATTTAATTATATTTAGAAAATAAATTAACTATAAAAAGGATTTTATATATTATATATTTTTTAGCAAATTTATTATAACTATAAAAAACCAGCATTTTTAATTAAAACTTTATTTAGTTTTATAGTTAAATTAATTAATCGAAGCCTTTTATTAGATTTTTTAACAACGAATTATGCATTATAGTATAGCAAATAAGCTTTTTTAAAAACTTTGTTTTTAAAGCATATTTTAAACATTTTTATAACTTTTTTTTTTAGCGGATTTAAAATCGATATGCTTTTTATTTATTATACACTATAAAAAACTGTTTTAATTTTATATAAAAAAGCGATTTTATTATTTAGTCGTTTTATTTTTAAAAAGTCCTAAGCTAACGCTATTTTTTATTAAAATAAAATTTTTAAAAAAGCTGCTTTTTTAAAGTCTATAAGCTCGGTCTGCTTAAAATTTTTAATAATAACTTTAAGCTTTTTTATAATTAATTAAATGCTTTTAAATTATTTTAAAATTTATCGCTAGATATTAGTGTAAATTTTATTTTAGTTCGACTTTTTTTTTTATAGTTTTTTAAAACTTTATTTATTTATATAAAACTTTTTTAGTTAAAAGTTTTTAATAGTATTATGCTATTTAATGGTATATTATTTTTAAAATTAATTTTTTTAGCTTTGCTTTTATATATTATGTTAATAAAAATAGTGCGGTTGTTTTAACCGGCGCTTTATTAATATATAAACTAGTTTAATTTAGCTACAGCTAGCTGTTTTTTTTTTATATTTTAAAATATGTTTTAAATAGCTATTTTTATTATATTAATAAACTTATTATTTAATAGTACTGCTTTAAGCTTTTTATTATTTATTAAATTTAGTTTTTTTAATATAATTATTTAAAGTGTAATGTAAATATTATTATAAGCTTTAGCTTTATTATTAGTATCGACATTATTTAACTGCGCTGTAGGTCCGGCGGCTATTAGCTCTGCGCTATTAAAATTATATATAAATATTATAAATATATTTAAAATATAAAAAATTAGTTAATTATTTTTTTAATTAATATAGTCGATATTATTAGTATATAAAGGCCTGCTATTGCTATTTAGTTAGTCTTTATAAAATATATAAATAGCATTTAATTTTTTAATAAGTTAATAATTTTTAAAAAATCTATATTAAAAGATTTTTTTATAAATAATATTAGTATTAAGATTTTAGTTTTATTAAACATTATATCGTATATAAAGTATTTATTATTATAATAAAAGGTTATTTGCATTTTTATAACGAAATTTATTTTTAAAAGCAGTAAAAATATAGCTATATTATGGTTTATTATATAAAATAATAGCTTTATTAATTTTTTAGCTAACTATATATATAATTTAATAATTTTATTATATATAATTTTGTGCTTATAGCTTATAAAACCTTTTTAATAAAGTTTTATGCGGCATATTAAAATTTAGTGCTTTTTAATATAACTGTTAATAAGGATATTAAATTAGGCTTTTATATTAATAATTTTAATAATCGGTTTATTTATTTTATTTTAACTAACTATTATTATAATTTTTAAGCACGTTTTAATATAGTTTTAAATATTTTTAAATACTGCTAACATAATATAAACTTAAAAAACTAAAAGCTTTAGGTTTTATTTATTTTAAATAAAAAGCTAAACGATTATAATATATAAACTAAAATTATTATTTAATTTTTTATTAAAATGTGGTACTTTATTAAAGCTTATTTTAATTATATCGCCTTTTTTTATTTAAATCGCTTTAACTATTTTAAAAAATTATTAAATTAAAGCTTTATTAAAATTAAATATTTTTTAAACTAAATTTTTAATTATAATGTCGGTTTTTTTATTTAAAATGTTATTAATTTTTTTTTATTATAGCTTGCGACTTTTAGCCTGTGCTTTGGGAAAAAGTGTTAAAAAAAAGGTAATTTTTAGTAAAAACTGCATATTATTATTATTTAATTTAATTATTCGGTTTTTTATTAAGTTTAATATAACTAAGTTTAGTGTTAATAATATTTAAATTAAATCGCTAGCTATAAAGGCGTTTTTTTATTTAATATATAGTATTTTTTAGATTTTATGCTTTAAGATTTATTAGATTTTATTAATAGTTAAAATGTTAATTTAAAAACTTTTATTTTTTAGTATACACCTTAGTAATGCTTTATTACCGTTTTTATTTATAGTTGCTTTTTAAATAAAGTTTAAAATTTAGTTTTAGTTAATATAGCTTTTTTAGCTATAATTAAATATTTTAACTTTATAATAGTTAAAAGCTTTAATTATATTAATTTTTGCTGCCGTTTAAATAGCTATATTAACATTTATTATATTTTTAATATAAGCTTATTATTAATTTTTAAATCGGGCTATTTATAGCAGTTAATAACTAGTAATTTTAAACTTAGTAGCTTTAATATTTAGGTTTTTAAATATTAGCTTACGCTTAATTAATTATATATAAGCTCGCTATTAAAAACTTTTATTATTTGCTAATATATTTTTATAAATTTAGTGTAAGCTTAAAATAATAACTTTATTTTTTTGCTTTTTAAATTAAATTATTTATATTAGTATTTTAATATAGTAAAGGCTGCTAAAGAAATTATATTTATTTAAACACCACTTTTTATTTTAATAAATAATCTGCTTTATAGCTATTTTTTTTATAAGCAGGCAGTTAGCTACAAAATGTTTTTTTTTTAAATATTTTTAGCATAAAGTGCTATTTTTATTATTAAACAATTTATTTATAAATTTAAAGCGCTTTTTACAACTTTAAAAGTAACCACTTTGTATAACTATAAACGCGTCCGCTGTAGGCGGTTTTTGCTAATTTTATTAAATATTTTATTAATTTATATATTAAGCTTATATTGCTTAAAAATTTATTAAAAATTGGTTAAATAATATAAAATATTTATACTATAGCAGTATTTAATACCTTTAATTTAAAGGCATTATATATTATAAAAGCTATAAATAGTTAACAATTTTTTTAGTTTTTATAGCTATTATATTAATTTAATTAAATTTAATTTTTAAATTATTAAGCTTTTTAATAAGCATATTAACTATATTTTTTTAGCTAATTAATTTTGCTGGCTTTTTTACTAATATTATTTTTTTGCTATTAATATTTACTATACTTTTAAGCGCTAGCGATATACTAGGTTAAAATGTTAAAAACATATTTTAAAAACTTTATTAATTTTTAATAAATTTAAAACGTATAGCCTTTTTATAAATATTCGCCGTATGTTTATACTAGTTATTATAGTTTTTTAATTAAACTTTAAAATTAATTTAGCTTAAAAATAACTTTTATAATTTATTATATAGCAAAGCATATAAACTATTATAATTTTTTATTAAGGTTTTATTAATAATTTTTTAAATAATTAAAAAGTTTAATTTTTATAGCAGCCTAAACATATAAATAAAATTTTATATTTTTTCTTCTGCTTTTTTAAACTTAATAGTATATAATTAATAATAAAAAAAATATTATTTTAGTTTGTTTATATTTTATTTTTTTAGCAAAGCTTTTAAGTTTTATAATAAAATAAAAATAGATCTGTTTTATTTAAAGTCGCTGTATTTATATTTTGCTTTTATAATTTTAATTATTTATTTTTAAAAAAAAAATAATTTTTAATTTTTATTTTAATAATTTTTTTAATTTTTTAAAACGCGGTATATACTAAAATAAATTTAACGGCTATATTTTTGCTAATATTTTAATAATTAAACATTAGCTTTAGGCTGTCAATCTAATTAAAAACTTTTAACTTTTTAAATAATAAGTTAAAATGCGTTTTTAGGTTTAATAATATTGTTTTATATTTAAAAGGTTTTATTTTATATTTTAAGTTTAAATTAATAAAAACTAAAAAAATGTTCGCTTTAAAATAAAAATAAATAAATTTATAGCTTTAGCTAGCATTTGCTTATAAATAGCTAATATTAAATATATTTAAAACTAGTTTAAAGCTTATACTAATAAAAAAAGTTTTTTTTAACATAGGCTTTTTTTTTATTAGCAGTTAATTTAGGCTTAGTGCTAATAAAAAGTTTATAAGTTTTAATAGTGTTATTTTTAATTAATATATTAAATCTAGACATTTTTAATTAGCTATTAATAAAAACTTAAAATATTATTTTTATTTATTATAAGCTTAGCGTAAAGTTTTATTTATTATAAAAAAAATTTATTAACTATAAAGTGTAAATATAAAAAAAATAAATAATTTAGTTTAAAAATAAATATCGATTTAAGTAATAATATATAAATAAACAGTTTATTTAATTATTAAAATAAAACTAATAAATAAAAAATAAAATAAAATATATAAATATTTTTTAAATTTTTTAAATTAATTTAATTATAATAATTATAATATTAAAAATAACCTGTTAATATTAATAATTTTTTATAAATAAGTTTATTTTTTGCTATTAATATAATATAATGCTTTATAGCCTTTTTTTAACTAAACTATTTTTTATATACCTATCTTTTAAATAAGCTAAATAACCCCGGTATTATCGGCTTAGCCAACGTGTTAACTATTATAATAAAAGTTTTATTTATTTATTAATTGCTTTTTAGCTTTTAGTTTTTTTTTTAAAAAATTTTATAAAAGTTTAAATAATTTAATTTTATTTTTACTGCTTTATAATAAAAGTTTTTGCTTACTATATAAATATAGCTTTAACTTTATTAAAGCTAATTAATATTTTTAGCTTATTTGCTAAAGCATTTTAAATTATAAAACATATCGGCGTTTTAATATATGCAATTTTTAAATATTTGCACTTATATTTGCGCTAACTTGCTAAACGCTTAATGCGTTTAATAATAGTTTTAAAAGTTAATTTTATTATTTATTTAGTTTTATTTTAAATATATTTTATTAAAAAACTTATTAATTTAATGCTTATTTTTATATTAGTTTTATAATAATTATTATAATTAGTTTTAATTATTTTTAATTAGTTTTATTAGTTTTTATAAATTTATAAACTCGAGTTTATTAGTAAAGCTAATATAATTTATGCTTTATTAAAAATATTATTAAAACAAAAAACGCTTATACGTTTATATATTTTAAAGACCTAATTTTAGTAGGCATTTTATAAAAATTTAAATAAAATAGTTAAATAAAAACACTTTAAAGGTTAAAACGGGTTATAAATCTATTTATAAAAAGTAATAAAAACTACTGTAACTAAAAAAAAAAAACTATTATATAAATAAAAAAAAATAATAAATATATAAAAAATAATATATATAAATTAACGCAAGCTTTATTGGTCTAACTTTTTAGGGTATAGTATGCAGCTTTAAAAAGTGGCTGGTGGGATCACCTTACTTCACTGTTCGTAGGATAGAATGTTTTAGTTTAATAACGTCGTGGACTACCCTACACTGCGGTAGAAGATGGAATTTGCACCAAGGTGAACCCCCGCCTTTAGGGAATCCAGTAGAGAGCAGAGATTAATGCACTTTGTAATTCCGATACCGCATTTTTCTCCCTCCCATAGTGTTGCATAAGACCAGATTAGGGGAGGGCGTACTTCCGATATCGATCGGCATATGCTCTAGCCCTTAAAAGACTGCACTTCAGTTCCGCCAGAGGCTTTACAGTTTTGCCGTATGCCCTAGCTTTAACCCATCAACTTCAGACAGCTATATTGTGCATTCATACGGCTTGCCGTTCAGCTTTTCAAGATTTGTATTAGAATACTATTTGAACATTTACCAACAAAAAACATTTCACTAGCAGCGATGAGGAGACGGGGAGTGGCATGTCATCAAGGTTCACATGCCTAACAGCGTAAAAGCTTTTGTCAGCAGGCGAACACACAAATTGTCAATTTGAAAAAAGGGAGGGGATTCGGTGGGGTTCGAACTTTCAACCTTTCAGTAACATTTCAAATTTTCTTTCCAATTCCGGGACCGAGGATATTCCACCGTTCTCCTCAGTCCTAATTCGGAACGGCTTCGACACGGCTTCGACCGAAAATGCCAAGATCCCTAGTTCTAAGTGAGTTAGACTCAGACTTGGACTCTGCCCTTGCACATTTGACAAGGGGCTTTCCTTGGCCCCTGAACTTATTGTATCAAAATGTTTAAATATCAAATGATACAGTCGTATCTGCGACGTTGGTCAAGTTAGATGCGCATGGCTTCTGGATTGGTAAGCCCTGAAAAGAATACACATATTATTGTGAACGAGCCATCTTACGTTGACTTGCCTGTTATGCATGTTATATACTCCATATAACGTTCTGGTATAGTCGCGGCAATTACTCGCTACCAAGAGGCCTATGCAAACTCATCGAAGAAGTTTGGCAGAAATTGAGAGAACTTTCTCCCTTATTTGACATCGATCAATCATTATAGATTTACTATTGGTACTATGAGTCAATCGTGGGGTATATAGTTCACTATTCGAGCCCGTAGGTAACCGACGCACTTAAGTCACACGTTAAGATGCCAGGGAGTAGAAATGCAGCGTCAACCGTCCCTGCTCAAATGTCGAAGGTAATAAGGTGTTGCGAATTCTGTAGCTTGGCTATCCATAGTTGCTTATTTTGCTTACTATTACTTGTTAAGATTGTCACATAATGGTCGCCTCCTAGCTGGTTATCGATCATCCAAGCGAAGCATCCAGCTCCGTAACTAATATCTAAATAATACAACCTGCTCGCTTTCGGTAGTTGCCGACTATCACCCATGCGTATCCGAATGAGGCATGTCAGA
This sequence comes from Nemania sp. NC0429, assembly GCA_022578495.1. Taxonomy (NCBI): domain Eukaryota; kingdom Fungi; phylum Ascomycota; class Sordariomycetes; order Xylariales; family Xylariaceae; genus Nemania; species Nemania sp. NC0429. The sequence continues at coordinate 33,174 of MU392293.1, read as the reverse complement.
TGTAGCCGTTACATCCCACTAGTAATTGATAGGGCCGGTCGGTAACACCCATCCATCCTGTGATGCATGTGCTTTACGGGGGAAACATCTTTCCCTTGAGCACTTCTAGCCTACTTAGGTATTTACTTATCATCAATTCCTATGTACTACGCGCGCTATGATCTCTGAAGTTCACAGAAGAGCATCGGCTCGTCATTCTGATGGTAGCCCCAATTTTGATCTCGTTAGCCCCTATTTCTAGCCCCTATTCCAACGGACTGCTAATCACCTGATCCTCGAGGGACAGCATTTTGATAGATCGGCGTGACAGAGAATACTGATTGTATAAATTAATAACCCGATTTTGGCAGGTGCCAAGGGGGGCCACAGACTGACTACCATCAAAATGTTACATGCAACCGCAGCCAAGTATCGCATGATGTCGGAGTTGTAACCAATGTCCCGGGTTCGTTAAACATGGGAAGCATGCATGCATGCAGGGAGGCAGGAATAAATGAGAGCACAACGGGCGCGCCACTAATGTATGATGCGCATGAGGAGAGATCATCGTATATCTTTCTCCATTGATATTAGTCTACGCCGTTGAGGCTCTGCGTGGAATGTTTCGATAGCCAACGTTCGAACAAGGGGACGTAATGTTGAATACCGCTCTTCAAGCAGTGGTCAGCTATTCGTATCCCCCCGACCCCGATCATTTGGCTCGCGGCTGTTTTCTTCTACAAGCGCTCTGTCGTCGCTCATATGATAGGCTGCATGTAAGCAGATCTAGCACGGTCGAGACTAAGCTGAACTAGGAGGCTTACACACGCGCGGCTAAGCCATCTCACTCACAAGGGACCAAGAACCCGGCCACGAAAGGTATTGGTCCGTACATTTGTTTATTTGGTTGGGTAACCGACACCTCTAGCTCGTGGCTGCCGTGATCCCCATCACGAACCCCCTCACCAAGTACTTAAGTGCTATACATCCCACGTAGTCATTGCTTTCTTAATATTCTCGTAAGCATGCCGCGAGTTTCCGTGCTGACTGATTTCCGGTCTTTATAGAAGTCCCGCACATTACAGGCCTACGGCTTGCGTCAATCAGCTGATGGGAATAAATTAGGATGCGAGAGACTGCACAGTTATCTGTTGCCCCGATCTTACGTACTGAGCATTGGGTTACATGACTTAGGATTGCCGTGATCCGTGGGTTGGGGTCATACACAATCAATGATCCTACATTGCGGCGATTTGGATACATGGAGCCAATAACCCCCTGCGTACGAAGTATACTTCTACACGATAAATTATGTCGCATTACAAGATTGAAAATAATAGGTGATGTGTTCATCTGAGGAAGTCATCTCTAATTATTCGGCACAATCTCCCGTGGAGAGAGAAGATTATCAAGATGCCACAGCATATAGCGGCGCTTATCGGTCATACCTCCTACAATAACATAGCGTCCTCTGGAGGACTACACTCAACGAGGCAGGCCAGGCAGTGCAGTAGCTTCGCTCTAGTACGTCATACGAGAATAATAGGATACCATCTGCAAATAAGAGAAACAACCCACTGCCACGTCAGTAGCACCAGACGACAACAGAAAATGAGCCGTGGAGACCTTCCTGTCAAGTCGTAGCAATTCTGCAAGAGAAGAACCACGGGCTGGCTGGGCGCCAAGCTTTGGGATACGGGAATAGGATACAGCTTTGAAATGCGACGTCGGTGACGGTCACAGGGACGAGCTGTCAGGGAGTTATACCCTTCCCGTCAATCATCGCAAATGAGACCCTGCCCATATTGTTGGGTCGAAGCCCAGATAGCTAAGTGCCGTATTTATATAATGATACCCATGGTTTTTGCGCGTTCAAGGATTGTTTACATCTTGAGCTTGGTATCACGGGCCTCGGACACGCTGCGGATAATCCAGGGCTGCAGTCTTCCCTAGCAGGATCATCCTGCTAGGTAGCCCAAAATCCCTGCAAAAAATATTGCCCGTGAAACGCCGGGCGAAGTCCCTCTTTCTGAATCTGGAATTGTGGCGTGTGAAGAGCACCAGCTGCCTCTCAAATCGCCACTAGAGCCTGGAGGAGAACGGCAATCAATGCGATGCCGATGCGGAGTGGATCTAGGTCGCGCCAAGAATCAGGGGAAAGCCCCAGCTAAACTCCAACAGGCAAGCGGTTCGACTCTTTCTGTACAGCATAGGGTTGATAAGCTTCTAGCCAAGGCTGCCAAGCTCGCCCAGCTTTCTCAGCTTTTGGTTCTGTCCTGCCATCTTATCTGACGAGCAGAAACGAGACATCCCTAATGCTGTGCGATGGCCAGCCAAGACCAAGTCACGACCCCTCCCCCGCTACGGTTGAGAGCATAAGGGGAAGTTGGTGATGTCGTCTCGTGTAGAGTTTGGTGGTGGGCTATGCGGTGATTGGCCGCGTCGATGGGCACTATCGGCTCAGTCTCACTTCCCGCAGCTCGAATGACTGCCGATCTCTTGCCCCGGCCATCTGAACGCGAACAAGGAGATGCCGAAGCAGCTGGCATAGGGGGTTCAGCGCGAGTGGTGCGCCGGCCGTTGCCGCCGTCAGGGAAACCTGATGAGCTCTGAGAATGTGGTAAGTTATTACTTGATGTTCGAAGAGTCAGTCAAAGCAGCGATCCCAAAAGCTGATGGGGGAGCATCCCGTGTAGGGAAGTGATTGCCAATCGGGGTCAGGCTTATGCTTGTCAACTTCCCTTTTCACATGTAGTCCCTTAATCCACCGGCCACAACGCCCCCAACAGAGCCCCTAGCCATCATACGGAAATTGTATGCCTCGTATGCGCTCCGAGTCTCGTACACAACCTAGATGGCGCTTTATCTCTACGGTCGCAGGCGGCAGCGCGCCAAGAGTCCAACTCGGCCAACTGAAGGTAGCATTTGATGATTTGAATGTCCCTTAGTTAGATCTGAACTTCCCTGATTGGCTTTCCTAACGAGCCCAGCGTGTTGCTGCTGTGCCACAACTGTCGATGGTAGAGAATGTTGCAGCCGATGGGTGTGAAATAGGCAGGTCGTTGCATCTTCGATATTCGTCGCGCTTACCGGCCTGATGCTACCATAGGTCCACAAGAGGAGCTGGGAGTTATCTCGAGCTCGTTTCTGGACAAAGAGCATGTGGTAATGCAGAGGCGCACAATGTCGAGTCGAGTATAAAGAAGGGAGTCGATCCTCTCCCGAACCGCTTTGTATCATCCAACGCTCTTGTCTTGTCCACCTCACCCCATCCATCTTCATTCATCCAACAGTCTCGTGACGGTGTAATTCCTGCAGAGACAGTCAAAATGCAGTTCAAGGCTCTGATCGCTTCGGCCCTCCTGGCTACGGCCAGCGCCGCCAAGTTCAACACCACCCGGCTCTGCGGCACCCCTGACCCTACCCCCCAGCAGTTCGCAGAGTCCCAAGCCATGCTCGCCAAGGAGCGTCTTGCTCTCAGCAAGGGCGAGAGCCGGGCTCTGGCCGGTTTCACCGTCAACACCTACTTCCACGTCGTTGCCTCGTCTAACTCTCTGAGCGGCGGCTACCTCACTGTATGATGACCCCTGATCGCGAATGGCTGCGAGTCTGGGACATGACGAATGCTAACATGGCGGACAGCAAACCATGTTGACCAACCAGCTGTCAGTCATGAACAGCGCTTATGGCCCGCACGGCATCTCCTTCAACCTGGTCGGCAGCGACTGGACTGTCAACTCCAACTGGGCCGCCGACGGCAACGAGCAGGCCATGAAGAAGGCTCTCCGAAAGGGAACCTACGCCGACCTGAACGTCTACTTCCTTGGAAACCTCGGCGGCGGTCTCCTCGGGTACTGCTACTTCCCCACGTCCAGCCACGCCTCTGGCTCGACCAACTTCATCATCGATGGCTGCACCATCCTCGCCCAGTCCGTGCCCGGCGGTACTGCGGCCCCCTACAACCTGGGCGGCACCGTCACCCACGAGGTTGGTCACTGGATGAACCTCTACCACACCTTCCAGGGCGGTTGCGCTGCGCCCGGCGACTCCGTCGACGACACTGCCCCTGAGGCGTCGGCTGCTTCTGGCTGCCCCACGGGCCGCGACACCTGCCGAGGTGGCGCCGTTGACCCCATCCACAACTACATGGACTACACTGACGAGTAAGCTTCCATCTTATCATATCCTATCGCTCCCCCTGAAATGAAGGAAGAGTTACTGACCTGGGTTCTAGTGCTTGCTACACTGAGTTCACCGCTGGCCAGGAAGCTCGCATGTACAGCGCTTGGTCGACCTACCGCCTTAGATAGACAACTTATGGACTGACTGTGTGAACTGCATTGGACGGCGTCTGGAGACTTAGTAATTGGCCATGAACATTCGCAATACCCCAGCGTACCTACATAGCCTGCCAACATGAATGAAGAATAAATTGATGGATGAATGCACGGTCTTTGCAAAGTGCCTGAATATGTGAACAAATTTGCGCTGATTATATAAAATGTCCAGCATGGTGTGCATGTTGTATTATTTGATAAATAGAGCCGCAGAACATTGTCTCGATGTTGATGTTGAATGTCAGTGACTTTCCTAGAGATGAAGGTCTGATGGGGGGAACTGGGGTAACCATCAAGCTGGCTAGCCCAGCTTATATACTTATTTACATGCTGACAGACAGCTGTTTGCTCTAGGACTCAGTATGAGAACCTTGATGGCCAAATCCATGACAATAATTGGTTAGGGAGCACGCCACTAGTCGTCTGGCGGTTGCTATTGCGGCTAGGTCACATGACACTGACAAGTTGACAACCTCTAAACATAAAGTACGTACATGCTAATACTTACTTGCTCATTACCTACGTGTGTACATATGTATTGGAGGTACCCGGATTCAGGTTACCAAAACAGGTACTATCTAGCTGGTAACTGGTGATCACTTGTAACTTGGGCTCTAATTATGGTATATGATAAGTTCAAGAGCAGGTACTTGTATTTATGATTCTCTTCAACAGAAAAAGAACCTGCTGTCTTCTAGAAAGCACCTGAGAAACTAGTTGAGTAAAAGTTGTCCTGCAATAAAGATCAGTCTCACATTGATAGCAACTGACGGCTCAGATTCCCTTGATCACTACATAGCCCAATTGTAGCAGTTGCAAGAACCTGTAAGGCTGTTTTGGTCACAGCATAGAAATAATGTACTTCCTCTCGGGAGAGTTGCTACAGTGACTTGAAGTTACTTCTAATTACATGTACCGCAAGTCCTGATAGGCCAAGCAGTTCTTGCGGCAGAAACAAGCGAAATTAGTCTCCTCAACAACCCACAAACGCAATTTCTACCAGTGGCTGGCAACTATTTGAACACTTACCTACCTTTTACTTTCTCTCAGCACCTTCGTTATCCTTCTCAACTCAACCTACTCCTCAACTCTTCACTAGGAAGCCTCGCCATCATTGACACCAATACATTGCCTCGCAGCCATTCCTTCTAATTGTCAACTCCTTCGCACTCACTTGATCTGATCTATCACAATGGCCGCCAAAATGCAGCTCTTCATTCCTTTCTTCCTCTCAATCTTGATCCTCCTTGGCATTGCTGATGCTGGCTGGCGCGAGGACTGCAACTTCGGTGGCAATGGCCAGTTCCACATCATCCACGAGAAGCCCTATCTCAGCACTATGTGCCCCGACCATAACGAACGCCAAATCTGCACTATGCTCGATCTCAGCCACTGCATCATGAACTCGCACGGTCATCTGATCCCTACCATCAAGTATGTCCCTTTACATGGCGGATAGAACCTTTCAGTTGCCTACTCTGAACTCCGACCTGTTGTTCCTCTAGCTCCTGTCCAGGATTTGAAGGGCTAATGATCATGTGTAGTGGACACTTCGAGAGAAGCTGCGAAAATTGCCATCTCACTGGCGACAATGGAACCATTCTTGCTTGTGCCTGCCGCATGTTCGGCAAACCCCCCGCGGCCTTGCAGTACACCGAGATCGAGACGGGTGGGTCATCATCATATAGCAAGGAGATGAACGCAGCATGGCTACGCTCTTGACTAGTTTACTAACAACACCCTTTGCAACAGACAACCTTGTGGAGAACAGAGATGGACTATTGGGCTGCTTCGATAGTCCGCCCGAAGTCTGCCCTGGCTTCGACCTTTCAGCTCCACCAGAATATTAGCTGTCGCTGTTGCCGCTGCTATTACCTTCACCTCAACAAAGCAAGACAGAAGGATGCAAGCTGTGTTCATTTGGTGGCAAGATGAACAACACAGTTTCGGAGGCCTGCACATGGAAGATGGACATGGGAGAAGCAGAACAGGGGGGACAGCTTGCGATTGATCTCGCAACGACTGACTTTTCTCATGGGAATGCCTCTTAATTATTTGCACGGCTTGGTGCCACTTTTCACAATTGATCGCAAGGCATGAAAAAAAAAAAAAAAAACCATCCCTTATTAACTCATAGGAGATAATACCTATACAGAGTGAAATAAACACAACTTTACATGGGCTGCGCTGCACACCGCAAAATCAATTAGGCGTGAATTGTTGCTTGCTCCGAATTACCCCGAAATGGACTCTCGTGGCATTGCATAAATACCCCGAAGATGGAGCCAATCCGCATTTTACCACCAATAATTATCAACCTACAGGAAGCTCTAGTCTTGCATTAGGTACATAAGTGGCAATTTATAAGCTCTAAATTATTGATGCGATGCCGTGCATCATCCTAATTATTCAATTGAAAATACTAGAAGAAGAGGATAAATATCTGACAAGATAGGGGGGAAATCTTCAATATTCGACATTACTCTCCTGTGGGTATCAGTTGGAGGCGGGAGAGTGCGGCCTACTTTGGAAGGAATATGAAGCCGACACTGATAACAACAGCCATCGTCGGCGGCGGCCTGACGTTGTCGAGCGCGAAATCACTCTGGTCGAGACAACCCGCAGGATATGGCCCTGATGATTCCGACACCTACCTGCTCAAGACAGGTTATCCTATCGGAAATGGGAAGCTTGGGAGTTAGAAACACGCTTCTTCTGTGCTTGGTTCAAGACTGATTGTGCGACACTTAGTCATCTCATTTGGACTCCCAGTGTCGGAGAAATTGAGCCTCAATGTGGACTCATTGTGGTCTGGGGGGCCTTCTGAAAACACAGTATGCCAGGCAGAGTAGCCGATTGTCGAAATTTTTGATCAACTTTGCTAACCTCAGTGTAACTAGAGCTACCAAGGCGGAAACCCGGCACAGCCGAAGTACCCAGCACTGCCGGAAATCCGCGCGGCCATTTTTCAGAATGGAACAGGAGGTAGGAACGCCATCATGAGAAGGAAAACAGTCACTGGTAACTTATTGACATGAATCAAGATCTTTCGCCCCTTCTAGGGACAGGAGCGAACTATGGCTCCAACCGAGTTCTCGGAAACGTCACCATCAGCATCCCAGAACTCGAGCACTACAGCGACTACAAGCGAAGCCTTGACCTGAAGACAGGCATACATACGACGCAGTTCACTGCCGGGAAGGAGAAATTCGCCACGTCGCTGTTCTGCTCTTATCCAGACCAAGTCTGCGTCTACCATATCGAGTCGTCGGGCGCATTGCCAGCCATCACAGTCGGGTTTGAAAATATACTTACCTCTCAAGATCTCGTAAGAGCTACCTGCGGTTCGAACACAGCTCGACTGACGGGATACACGCACGCAGGCCCGCCGCAAGGTATGAAGTTCACCGCAATAGCAAAGACGCTAGACGCATCCGCAACAACAAGGTGTGCAGCCCCGGGCCGCCTCGTAATCCAGTCTACCAAGGCGCAGAAGATGCAAACAATTATCGTCGCCGCAGCCACAGACTACGACCAGAAGAAAGGCGGCAAAACAGACGGCTATTCCTTCCGAGGCCGGGACCCAGATGAGATCATCTCCCAAATTGCCGCCAAGGCAGTCTCGAAGAGCTACAATACCCTCCTATCTAGGCATCTGAACGACTACCGAGCCCTCGAGGGGGCCTTCCGCCTGAACCTACCCGACCCGCAGCGCTCGTCGGAAGTCGAGACGGCCGCGCTCTTCTCCCGCTACGACTGGACGGGGCCAGGTGACCCGTACCTCGAGGCGCTGCTCTTCGACTACTCGCGACACCTCCTCATCTCGTCGTCGCGGGCGAACTCGCTGCCCGCGAACCTGCAGGGCCGGTGGACGGAGCGCATGGAGTCGGCCTGGGGCGCCGACTACCACGCCAACATCAACCTGCAGATGAACTACTGGGGCGCCGAGCAGACGGGGCTGGGCGCGACCGAGGACGCGCTCTGGGATTATATGGAGGACACCTGGGTGCCCCGCGGGTCCGAGACGGCGAGGCTTCTCTACGGCGCCGACGGCTGGGTGGTGCATAACGAGATGAACATCTTCGGACACACGGCGATGAAAGAGGGGGCCCAATGGGCAGACTGTGAGTTAGTTCCAGTTCGATCATCGCCCCCATCGCAGTCCCAGTCCCCTATCATTCAGGGGGCGCACACATACACATACACATACACACACACACACACACACACACACACATTGTTTCCCATCGCTAACATTAAGCTCGCTCAGACCCCGCAGCCGCGGCATGGATGATGCAGCACGTATGGGACCACTTCGACTACACGCAAGACGTAGCCTGGCTCCGGAAGCAAGGCTACCCGCTGCTGAAGGGCGTCGCCGAGTTCTGGACGTCGCAGCTGCAGGAGGACGAGTTCTCCGGCGACGGGACCCTGGTCGTCAACCCCTGCAACAGCCCCGAGACCGGCCCGACGACCTTCGGCTGCGCGCACTACCAGCAGCTCATCCACCAGGTCTTCGACAACGTCCTCTCCGGCGCGGCCGTCGCAGGCGAAACGGACGTCGCGTTCCTCGGGCGCGTCGCATCGAGCCTCGCGAGACTGGACTCCGGCATCCACGTCGCGGGCTGGGGCGGCATCAAGGAGTGGAAACTCCCGGACGCGTACGGGTTCGACGGGCCGAGCACGCACCGGCACCTCTCGCACCTCGTGGGCTGGTACCCGGGGTACGCGATATCGTCGTACGCGGGCGGGTACGGGTACGACGGCGGCAACGCCACGATCCGGGAGGCGGTCCGGCAGACGCTGATATCGCGCGGGCTGGGCAACGCCGAGGACGCGAACGCAGGCTGGGCCAAGGTGTGGCGGGCGGCGTGCTGGGCGCGCCTCAACGACGCCGACAGGGCCTACGAGGAGCTCCGCTACGCCATCGACGTCAACTTCGCCGACAACGGGCTCAGCATGTATACCGCGCTCAGCCAGCCGTTCCAGATCGATGCTAACTTCGGGCTCGCGGGCGCCGTGCTGAGCATGCTTGTCGTCGACCTGCCGCTGCCGCACGGGGCGAAAGGAGGAAGGGAGAGGGAGAGGGAGAGGATGGTGGTGTTGGGCCCTGCTATCCCTGCGGCCTGGGGCGGTGGGAGCGTGGCTGGGTTGAGGATCCGGGGGGGTGTGGCGGTTGACTTTGCGTGGGATCGGGATGGGATTGTGACGAAGGCGACTCCGACTTCTTCTGCGAGAAGTAGAGCTGGGGTTATCTTTGTCAACGTGAGAGGGGACGTGTTAGCCAAGATTTGAGCTGGTTGCCAAGAAATGATGTCTTGCAGCAAGTCCCTGAATTGAATCCTGGTCCTGATCTATCATCATCCCTTGTGTGACGTGCAGGACTGTTTATAAATAGCAAACTCCTCTTTTGATACACAGCTTCTACACCTAAAAATCCAATCACCTACCCGAAAATCCAAATATCTGCCCCTCCCAGTCCAACTTTTGTTGCGGAAAAACGACGCCGTTAATCCAAAGTCTGGACTAACGGTATATATCCTCCGTGACAACTTTCCATTTCGTATTCCATGATCTCAGGTGTATCATCATGGCATCAGCCGCGCTTGTACCCATCGCTGATGCACTCAGCGAGTCTGCACCCCCCCGGGCGTCACAAACTGAGCCAGACAAAATCCAGGTAAGAAAGCGTCCACTCACTCATCACGCCGTTTGTCTGACGCGGGTAACATCCAGATGACGATGCCCAACCAACCCAGCGACGCGGCGGATATCACCAGGCCCGCCAAGTTCACCCTATTCAATCGCCTACCTCCAGAGCTTCGTGTCATGATCTGGGAGGAATTTATCCGATTCCCTCGCATCATCCCCATCTATCCATGCTTGGTTAAGCCAAGACCCGATCTACGACTCAAGATCGGGATCGTCACTCGAGAGCTTGTCCCCGCCTTGCTGCTTGTTAATCGTGAAAGCAGACGCGTCGCCATGAAGTCTATAGTGCTATTCAGCTACATAAACGACGACATGCCAAAATATGTACACGCCCACCATTTCGCCATCAGCAGGCACGATATTGTGCTCTACCCTAATTCATTCAAATGGGTGTCCAGATGGCGTGGGCGACTGGAAGGCGATAGCAGCAAGATTGCCAACATAATGATATCAGTAATCCCAGAAGATTTGGCTCCCGTTGATAGTTGGTGCATGGATAGCCATCGGCGGCATAGGACTTGGTGTGGCATTTTCAGCGCTGCAGACCATATCATCGGCCGGCTCGGTAACATGAAGTCCCTGCAGAGATTCTACTGCCTGTTTCTAAGTAGCAGGGATTGGTCTGCGCCTAAAGGGCAAGATCAGGAACCGTTAAGGTTCGATGACCTTTGCGAACTTGTCCCAAGCCAGGATAACTGTGATGTTGCCTTTGGCATCGGGGACTCGGGCCCCCGGATACGGGATAAATTTGTTCCAGTTGCCCCCCATTCTCAGGTTCAACAGTGGGGCCACATCTTCGGGAACAATCGTATTATGCCTGACCCGGACGATAACCATGTCTCTGTGGGAGAGAACCATGATTTTGGGGAAGAGGACAGCTCCTCTGCGGAAGGGGACAATTCCTCTGCATATGGAGACAGCTCAGGAGACGAGTAGGATAGATATATGCCATGCGTCCATTACATCTTACCAACCCCGACGACGAACACGATATCCGTGTTGTAATTGCCAACTGAGACAAAATTCTCAGCAGGGATTATATGGCCTCAAGGGTACTATCGATGCCTACCTCGCGGCTCGGCACTGAGGACTGGGAAATCAAATACCTAGACATCAAGTCTCTTTCTTCAATCTTGCACTAAACAAGTTTGCAAGGTCGATGAAACGATTATTGCTCTCGAAGCCGAGATGCAGCTCTTGCTCACGCCGTAATTCGAGTTCCCCGTGCCCAAATATACTGAGTAAGTGGGAAGACCTCGTCACATCTTCTTAGAATTCCATGCCATTGCATGAGAAGTAGGTAGATAGCTGGAATGAAGCGTGACGGTCTAAGTGTCTAAGTGTCTAAGTGTCGTACCTAGTCGTTGACAAGCGTAACTGCACAGTGCGCCAAGCTCAAGACCCCGAGGCGCGGGGTACTTTGCTGATTTGGCAATGAGTACCCTTTTTGGTTGACTGCTGATTCTTTTGCTGTCGTACATGAAAATCGGGGACTCGAAACACTTGAGGGTTCTCTGACTCCAATAAACCCACCTTTGCGATGCAACCGCCAGGCAAGGCGAGTCATTAAGAAACACAGGCTGTCATATCGGTTGAAATTTTTAGCTATTTGCACCAGTCAATATGACAGTGTCTTGATTGCACTTTATCGTGGTGAGGATTGTAATCTTGTAATAATTAACCTTTTCTATTGGGAAAACTTCGAGTCTCTATGAATAGAACCTATTAAGCATAAAAAGGTAGGTAAGACTTAATAGATGAAGAGACAAGCATTCGTAGTCCCTTATGACATCATTGTCGCCAAGGCGGCTCAAGCATCCAACTGTCTCGGCAACTGGGCGGCGGGCCTTACGCTAGGCTACCTTACCTAGTGTAGGAATGCCGGTTGGGCGGTGGATAATTGCGGGCCTAGCTAGTATTAGCTTAAAACCCCTTTCTCATGTCCACGGCTCAGGGCTCATGTTCCTTCTCATCTCATCCGCCTCTACATCATTTTAAGACCAAAGGAGGCCTACTGTCTTGCTCACCATCAATTCGCGATTGACATATGAAGTAAGCGAAAGCTAGGAGAAGAACAAAATAAGAACCAAGGTAGGAGGGTTTAAAACACAAGGTGTACGAAGTAGACCGCTCACCAATGCTCATGCAATAGGATTCTCATCTTCCATTTCAAAACTGGCTGTCCGAAAGCCAAGTCCAACGACGATCACAATGCCACCTCTCTCTTCTCAGACGCGCGGTATACCGTATATGGAAATTCCCATCCGCCGCCCTCCCTGTCCGAGAGCCGTCTAATTTTTCGCCGTCGACCGCCTCTGTATGACATTATTAGAACCGGCTCCGCCGTGACATAGGGCATGCTCCATAGCCGACCTTAGTTAGCGACTTAAGTCAACATCAGCACCGCTGCGAAGACGCCAGGCGCCACAAATTCTTATCCACACCTCCGCTATGTGAGCTGACCGAGTCACGGGTCTCCGCTGCCATGTCGTTGAGGTGGACTCGGCTGTGGAGACTCATGACGACGGTGGAGGAAGAATTTTTCATAAGCCGCCTTCCTGTTCCTAGGCACGGTTTCGGCAAGACTACCTACCTAACATATGACCTGAATGGCTGCATCTTTCAGCCTCATGTGGGCCGCCCTGTCAGACTTGTTTAGCCCCAGGGCCGACGGCGTAATGATCGTCACAACCTCAAGGTTTGGTTCGCCTCCTATGCCACAACTAGGACTCGAGATCTGAATGGGTACCTACAGTGTACGCCACAGTACCGACGTGGAGGGGCGTTGTCCTCTGTTTCGTTCTGGTATTCTTCTCAGATCGTCAGGGGATGTGGATTTTTAACGGGTCATACTGGGTTCCTTATTCGGCCCTGGCCCAGGATCTTGGAAAGATTCGTGAGAGATGATCACCGCGGTCTCCACGTGTAAAACATGCTACGATCTCTGTTGGCCTTAGGTGGGCGAAGAGTGAGATATATATATTGTGTATTACTCGGGCCAACGGCTACTCGAGCCGCTCATTTTACTGCACATCCCTCAGGCTACAATTGTACCGATCCGACGATTTTTTCGGCCTCATCTCCCCTAATCTGGCACCTCACCCACTATAGAGGCCTGACGAGCGCTTCGCGATGTGGCGCCAGGATAATGTGGCTGGCGTGCCCACCTATTGGGGCCAGTCTGGCAAGGCGCTACAGAGACTTGTCACCATCGTGGCTACTATTGACTTCTTATTATTCGGTTACGACCAAGGTGTCATGTCCGGTATTATATCGGGTGCAGCCTTCGTCGAAGACTTCCCTCAGGTCGACAACGACAGCCAATGGCAGGGTTTCGTTGTGTCCATATACGCGGTTGGGTGTTTCTTCGGTGCTCTGTTCATCCTCGCGGTCGGCGATAAGCTTGGCCGTCGCAAGGCTATCTTTCTTGGTGCCACTATCATGATCATCGGGGTCGTCATTCAAGTCACCTGCGTCCCTCCTAATCACGGCGCTACTGCTCAGTTTATCGTCGGACGATTTATCACAGGTATTGGAAATGGTATTAACACGTCAACTATCCCTATTTGGCAAGCAGAGTATGTCTCCAACTTTCGTCATTGCAGAGATTCACATGACTAATTCAGCCGCACACATAGATGCAGTCATTCGCATAACCGAGGCAAGCTCATCTGCATCGAGGGCGGTAACGTTGCCATCGGAACTTTGATTGCGTACTGGCTCGATTACGGTGCTAGCTACGGACCACATGCTTTCGTCTGGCGATTCCCCATCATTTTCCAGGTCGTCTTTGCCATATCCGTCATCGTGCTTATGACCGACCTGCCGGAAAGCCCTAGATGGCTCCTCTCCCACGACCGTGTAGACGAGGCCACAATAATCCTGGCCGCTCTCAACGGCGAGAGTTGCTCGGATCCTCAACTCAAGACCCAGCTCGGCAACCTGAGGGCTGCGATCCGCGCTTCGGGCCAGCTCGACAATAAGACCAAATTCTCGGATCTGTTCACGGGCGGTCCCACCCAACATCTTCGCCGCATGTTGCTGGGTTTCTCCTCGCAGATGATGCAGCAGCTGTCCGGTTGCAACGCTGTCATATACTACTTCCCCATCCTATTCGAGAAGGCGATTGGCACCACCCAGAGCACTGCGTTGCTCCTCGGTGGCGTCAACCAGATCGTGTACGCTCTCTTCGCAACGACTTCGTGGTTCGCGGTTGAGCGTGTCGGCCGTCGTAAGTTGTACCTTATCGGCACTGTAGGACAGTGCTTGTCTATGGTTCTTACATTTGCCGCGTTGATCCCTGGCACCGCCGGCCCTGCGAAAGGTGCCGCTGTCGGTCTATTCGTGAGTTCACTACCGCTTTATTTCTTGGGTCCCGCTAACAATTCATTCAGACCTACATTGCGTTCTTCGGCGCGACGTGGCTGCCCCTCCCATGGCTCTACCCAGCCGAGCTAAATCCTCTCAAGACCCGCGCCAAGGCAACAGCCAGCTCGACAGTGAGCAACTGGCTTTGGAATTTCTTCATCGTCATGATCACTCCCGTCCTAGTGGCCAACACAGGCACAAGCGGATGGGGTACTTACCTCTTCTTCGCCCTCCTCAACGCCATATTCTTCCCCATCATCTACTTTCTCTACCCCGAGACGGCGGGCCGCAGCCTGGAGGAGATCGACATCATTTTCGCCAAGGGCTACGCCGAGAACATCAGCTACGTCAAGGCCGCCGACGAGCTGCCCCTCTTGGCCGAATCCGAAGTCATAGACAAGGCCCGCCAGTACGGCATTCACGTCCAGACCGAAGAGCATGCTGGCCAGGACCAGTTTGCGGAGAAGCCTTTTTCTCTAACGCCCTCGTCCGAGGGATCCGTTTAGATCATATCGCTTATTCGCAGAGCTGGCTCTCGCGATCACCCATAGCGCTAAATGATGAATTGTTCCCATGGAAGAATACCCTGGCGTTGAGGTTGATTATTGACAATAGGGGAGAGGTCATGTTGTTGCTCATTACTTTCTAAAATGAAGGCAGGTATACGATACGAGCATGTATGATGTTCGTAGCTGCTAAACCTTGGGCGGAAGAAGGGTAGATAACGTGGTATTAAAGTTAAAGTAGAATGAAGGAATAAACATGCAGTCACGACATTCCTCACTTCCAAGCATCCCGATAAAATATGATGTAGGTCAGATCTAGACAGCAATAGGAGAAGCTGCATGTTCCCTTCAAGGTTAAATGTTAAACGAATCATCTTCGTTGCTTCCGAGTTGGATATATACCTCCCACTTGTTTCCACTTCCACCTTAAGTTTGGAGAATGCTACTCACCATTACTCTTCCTCCCGGGTATGAATGTCTATCATGGTCTTCACTACGCATATGCAGTTATGTCAGGTACGTCTAACAACTCAATCGCTGCCTGTCAAGCCACTTTATTCACCAAGTTGCCGATCCCAGCACTCTCTTCTTTCTCTGATTTCTCTTCCGCCCAATACGCACAGCCTTTTATCTCCATTACTTGAGCTTTGATACTGATACTAGTTACAATCTCAGCGTTCTTCAAGCTTAGTGCTGCCCACTTACTCTTACTTTGTAGAAGCCTCCCAGACCTATCAGTTATCGGCAGGACAGCAAACCTTCGAAATGGCGGCCGAGGTGGTGACTGACGTGCCGGTCGACACAACGAACCCCGCCCTCGCATTCTTTGACAATGGATGCCGAAAGCTGCGCATGCGTCTTGAGCATAAGTCCGACCCGTTGACATTGACCACGTTCCCCCTCTTCGGCCAGCTCCCCACCGAGCTCAGGTTGGACATCTGGGACTTAGCCATGGACGAACAGCAAATAGCCTCTCTGACAGAAGACAAGAGCTCGGGGATAGACGACGATATCAAGTATGGTCGTCTACCAGCATTCCTCTTCGTGAGCTACGAATGCCGCATGACAGCCATCAAGAGGAATCGCTACCCTATACGCTTCAGCTTCCGCTACATCCCCGAAGAAAGAGCAGGGAGGACGAGGAAAACAAACCCAGAGATTCAACATGCAGGAGTCCAGATCTGTGCGATCGGACCTGAAGATATCGTGGCCCTCCGAGTCGAAGGCTCATGGGATGACGTATGGTCTATAGATTAGAAGTCTTTCTACATCGACTTCGTGCAGGCGAATACAATCGGCCCCCTCTTCAGATTCCAGGGCGAATGGGGGGGCAACTACAAGGAAATCCGCAACTGGATGATGCCCTCGCCACTAATTCCCAACCATCCAGACCCGGAGGGGAGCAACAATGTGGACGGCAGGATCCTGTTCTGGTGGAGCGATGAGCTCGGCATTATCTTTTACCCCCCCGGGGTCCCGACGCAAGCAGGTCCGGACGATCCCGAGAACGTGTCCTTTCCGTATAAGATCGACAACAAGTGTGTTTACTATCTTTGTTATAGCCTTCACAAGCCCAAGAAGGAAAATCTCACGGCCTACGACCTACTGAAATTCGAAGAGTGCGGTAAGTAAAGTAACTATCTTGACTAGGCGATTCTCTACCGTTATTAGTTTCAACAGCACAACGACTCACCCCAAGATACCATAGTCGAAACCGAGTAGTACTTCGACTACGGCCGCTACGGGGGTGGACCGGGGGTCAAGGCCGGCCGCAACGGAGTACCAACAATCATGGCCGACTACGAATTTCTCGCCCCCATGCTAGAGCAGGTTCCCCGCTTACGAGGTATTCGATTTCAAGAAGATACAGGTTTTCCCATGGCTATGGAAATTTACGAACACCCAGGCGACATTAAAAACGTCAGCGTACCGCAGTGAGCGAGGGGGACGGGTTCGTCATGTCGGTTATGACGACTCTCCTCCGGAGTTTCATTTCAGGTCGACAAGATAACCGGGAAACGGATAGGGTTGAAGGGTATGAAAGGGGGTCGGAATGAAGGAATTGGGACTCGAAGGCTTGCGAGAAGCATACTTGCTATACAAGTATCATTACATCGCACGTATACACACAACCGACTTTTTTTAATAGAGCCCGAAAAGGGGCTATTGGCCCAAAGGTGGGTTTTGCAAGTGGTACGCAAAGCACGGTAGCTGTATATTGAGTCCACAGGTTTTTAGCAACAACAACAAAAATGGAGTAATAGAGATAATATAAAGGTAGCCTGAGAGGCCTGAGCTTGCCTCGTCTCGCCAAGCGTTATTGAACAGTGACTATGACGATTCAGGTCAAGGCTATAGCTAATTAGTCGCAACCAATTGAGTAACACCTACGATCTTATCGACTCCTACTTAAGCAGTGTAGTCTCAGGAAGACCTAGATCGCTGCTGCTCAACCCATTCTTGGTGTTCAGCACAACTTTCTCCTCGTTCACCTCAGGGGAGTTCGTGCCATCAGCCATTGCTAACGAATATCTCACATGAAGCGCCGAGCCCTCCTCAAGACCACCCGTGACGTAGACGGTAGCCGTAATAGGCGAGACGACATCGAATAAGCAGATATCGTACTCTACTCAGGCGTCCCTAGCAGCATCCTCAGAGGCTCATGCCTCCTTACAAGCCCGAAGTGTCAATGATCTCGATTCAGTACGCATCATTCGGGGTCTGAGAGGAGTGTATGAATGTCAAAAACCGCACCCCTATTGTCGCTTCCCGCAACACCGAGCGCTGTCTTAACACCTGGTACCGGATTACTCACAACGCTCATCCAGTAGCTTTCCCATTTCACATCAATAGAAAAAGACAATGCAACTTCCCACTCCGTACGAAGGTCTTCTCGAGGTCAGAATCGACCGTCGTCGCAATGATGATAAATATCGTCACTGCTATCCCGATACCATGAAGATCATCATACGATTGAAGCGCCATGGAGAAGAACATCCCAATCGAGACGACGCTTTCCTCTAATAATCCCAACAATCGTATATTAGCGCTTGGGAAGAGTCGAGTGTCGCTGTCCTGTCAAATCCAGCACGAGTCCTATTTCCATCCCCATCTTCGCTGTCGCCCCGCTTCCGATCACATGTTTCTTTCCCGTTAATTTGCAGATCGCTGCCCCTCGCGTTCTCTTCCTCTTCCCGAAGCGATCGCCAATGATTATCATGCCTTATTTTCGATAGGGCGAACTAGTCGGCTGCAGTGACGCTGTCGATCCGCTATCCCCTAATCGTCTCCTGATCTACGAGCTACCCATGGCTGCGACTACTCAACGACGAAGATCATTTCAGCACTGTCCTGAACATCTTATCATGCCGCACGCGCAAATCTCGGCCGGATCTTCAGCGACTTAGATCTTGGCCGGGTGTCGTTGCACCGGCCAAGTCTAAACATCATCCCAGGTCGCACTACTTTCTAATTAGGCAATTCCACACGCCGAGCAATACAACCAGTTCTCACCTACCTCTTAGAGCACAGGCTAAATCCCGCTCGACCTCACATTCTCACATAGTGAGACCCCTCGCGAATTGCTCATGAGCATCGTAGCGAACTGGGCGTATCTCAATTGAGTAGCCTCAATCAGCCAAGTCCAACGCTCTCCTCAACACCGGCGGTAGAGCACAACCACTACCCATTAACCAACATAGAAACTCAACGATGAAACTCATCAGCCAAGGCGTTAATAGTCACGATCTAGCCGCATCGCCAATTCGCAGTCAGTCCAGGATAAAAACCTAACAGAGTCGCGATTCGAGGCACGCTCCAACATCTACCGGTGCTACCACCCGAGATTGGAAGCCCAAGAGCTTAGCTTTAACTCGTCGATGCTTCAAGACCGGATTGACGACCTACCTACTCCACAGCACGTCCGGCGAACCGTCTCTGAGCCAACCTTAATCGCACGTTCCCATCCCGCGTTCCCCATTCCCCGACCGCTCACCTGCCCTTTTAGGCCAGCCCGCCGATCGCTGCGCGCCGCCGATCCCCTTCGAATGGGCGAGATAAGACACGTGTGCCAGCGCCATGGTAATTCCGGGCTTTTCGATTCACGGCGCCGGCCGCCAGTGAAAACCGCCAATTCCGCTGTTAGCTAGAAAAGAAAGATTGTGAATGCTACATCTCACGGCGCCGGCTTAAAGAGGAAGCCGGGGCAGAGGGGATGAGGGGCGTGGTACGCAAGCCCCTGAGCGAAACATGGGTACGACGAGGAGTATATATGTGATCCTCAACCCGTTCTCTTCCCGTAGTCTCTCCTCGCTCGACGTCAATTCTCCACGCAGGCCGGTCCCAAGCTCCGTTGACCTTTCGCATCCCCCGCATCATAACTCAACATGCAGGTCTTCGTGTCTCTCCTGGCCCTGGTGGCCCTCGTCACCCCGGCTCTCGCAGCGCCCGTGATGGAAGAGCGCGCCGCCGCCGCCGCGACCACATGCGGCAAGAACTCCTACACTGCCGCGCAGGTGAACTCGGCTGCGCAGAAGGCCTGCTCATACTACCAGTCTGGCTCGGTTCGTATTTCCCCGGACGCCAGGGGTTTGGAGGGTTGGGATTGCGAGCGACTCATTCTGACTTTCCATGATTAGGCCCCTGGCGGGTATCCTCACACCTACAACAACTACGAAGGCTTCAGCTTTAAGGTCTCGGGCCCGTGGCTCGAGTTCCCCATGCTCACGAGCGGCGTCTACACTGGCGGTGCGTGCTATTTGTCTATCATTCTATACAACCGGCTATGGCCGTTAGACTCCGTGCTGATTATCTCCGTAGGAAGCCCGGGTGCTGATCGTGTCATTATCAATACTTCCTGCAAGCTTGCCGGCGAGATCACCCACACCGGCGCCAGCGGTAATAGTTTTGTCGGCTGCTCCGGAACAAGCTGACGGATGCAAGCTATACACTATGCTAGCAGCTAGAGGTCATGTGTGGGGTGCCATCAAACATATTGATTTGAGTATAATGCAATCAATAAGTGGAACGACTGAAACGATACCCCCAGTCCTAGCGCCATCATCAATATAAAAGTATTACACTACACTCAACCGTGCGACAAGGGTCCTGAAAATGTGATTAACTGCAGTGTCCCCTTATGTTCACCGTTTCGAGTAGCAAGGCATTTGCGATTGATTGTTCCCACCTCGCAGGTTGTAAGCTAGTGACCCCGGCCCGACGTCTGCGCCGAGAACTGGCGGAGTCCCTCGACACGCGGTGGGCGCCGGCCGAGCACTGGGCTCCTCCAAACATCATCAAAGCAACAGCAACTTATAAATCAAGCCAAGTGAAGTAGAGTGATCCCACCAGCCACTTTTGAGGCTGCATACTACACCCTAGGAGGTTATATCGATGGGGCTTGCGTTGATTTTCGCGCGTTGTTTTTTAAATATATGCTTTTGTTTTTAATATAAAAAGGTACGACTAAAGTAAAACAAAGGTTTTTTTTACTTTAAAAAATTTTTTTTGTTATAAATTTTATAATAAAAATATTTTTAAGCTTAGTTTTTATAATTTATTTTAAAAAAATTTTATATTAAAAAAGTAAATATTATAAATATTTAAATATAATAGTATATAAATATTAAAATATTAATATTTTTAATTTTATTTTATTTAACTTTTAAAGCTTTTAATTAATTAAATTATATTTAGTTTTTATTTATTTTTTTATTATTATTATTATAGCAGTATTATTAAAATAAAAAGCGGTTTTTTATTGTTTTTATTATAATATATTTAATTAATTATAATATATTTATTTTATTATAATATATTAAATTTAATATTATATGCTAAATTTTATATAATATGTTAAATTAACTGCTATATATTAAATTAATAATTAAATTAGTTATTAAATAATAAATTAACTAATTAAATTAATTAATAAATTATAAAATAAAATTTTTTTTTTTTTTAACTGCTAATTTTTTTAAATATAAAAATATTTAAATATAAAGCTATTAAATTAATTAATAAATTATATAATAAAAAATTTCATTTTTTTAACTGCTAATTTATTTAAATATAAAAATATATAAATATAAAATTATTAAATTAATTAATAAATTATATAATAAAAGATTTTATTTATTTAACCGTTAATTTATTTAAATATAAAAATATATAAATATAAAGCTATTTAAATATAGTTTTTTTAGTTTAAACTTTTTTTTATATAATAAAATATTAGCAAATATTATAAAAGTTATTAAATTATTAACGTTTAGTTAAAACGTTATTAATATTTTTTAAAAGCAGACTATTTATTTTATAAAGCTTTTTTATTAATATAATATTTTTTAAATTTATTTTATAATAAAAACACTTTAAATAGCAAAGTCGCTATAATATAAATATTATTTTTAAAATTTTAATAAATAATTTTTAAGCTTTAATAGCGTTAATTTTTATTATTTTAAAAAATATATAAAATATTTTAATATAATATATATAGCTATTTTTTTATTATATTAAAAAATAAAAAAACTTTTATTTATAGCTTAGCTAATAAAGTTTAGTTTATATAGTTTAAATATTATATATAGTAATATTATAAAAAAATAAATATTTTTTTAATATTTTAATTTTATTATATTAATTTATATTTTTTTTATTAATTATTTAAACTAATTATATTATTATTAAGTTTTTATAACCGTACTAAAAATAATTATATTATATATATATAATTAAATAAAATTTAATTAGTTTTATATATTTTAAAAAACGTTTTAAAGCTAAAAGCTATATTAGCATATTTTAAAAAACGCTTTAAAATTAAAAACTATATTAGTTTGTTTTAAAAAACGCTTTAAAGCTAAAAGCTATATTAGCTTAAACTAATTATAAAGTCCGCTGTTTTAATTTTATATTAATAATAAAATTAAACGGTATAAAAACTATTATATTATAAACTATATAATAGCAAATAATCGTTATTATTTTAAATATAACCGTTATTATTTTAAATGTTAAATATATTTTTTAATTTAAAAGTTTAAATAAAGTTTTTAATTATAAATAAAATATAAAAAGTTTTAATGCTTTATTTTATAAATATTATTAATTTTTTATTTTTATTTTTATAGCTATTAAATTTTAAATAATAAAAAATATCGCTATTATTTATATTTATATTTTTATAAATACCGGCAATAATAATTAATTAAGCGTTAATAATTATATTGCCGGCAATTTTAGCTTTAGCGTTTAATTAATTATTATAATATTATTTTAGTTAGCTTTAAAATAAATTAGCTAATATATTAAATATATAAGTTTATTTTATATAAACTTTTTTTATATTAACATTTAAAAGTATAAATTAATATAATAATTAAATATTAATTATAAAATTAATTATATAAGTTATTTTAAAAGTATAATATTTAGCGGTTATAAAAGCTTATTTTTTATTAAAAGTTTTTTTAGTTTTAAAAATAGCTAGCGTATTTTGTTTAAAGTGTTAAAAACGCTAGCTTTTTTTAGCTAGCTATTTTTAAAGTATAAAATGCTAAAAATAAAAATAAAAAAGCTATTTTAAAAAAATAAAAAATAAAAAAACATAGGCATAAAAAACTAAAGGCCTTTTTAAACCAGCTGTAAAAAAAGCTTTTATTTTTAAAAGCTAACTTTAAAACGGCTAATATAAGCGCTAGACCCGACTAACCGATTTTTATTAACTATAACTTTAATACACCAGATAGACTGCATTAACAGGCTAAGCCCAAAGCGGCTAGCGCATAACGTACACCGCTCGGCAGAATTTTTTATTTTTTTAAATCTGTTATTATAATTTAATTAAAAAGTCTGCTGTATATATTAATATATTAAAGTTATAGATAATAATAACGAGGTTTTAGCTTAGTTAGTACTAATTTATTTTATAACCGCTTTGTTAGCACTTTCTGCGTATTATTTTATTATAAAGCTGATTTTAGCTATAATATATAATAAAGCAGCATGTATAATATTTAATTAAACAGTAGTTTAATGTTAAAATAATGAATTTTATTAGTGTATATAACGTAGGTATAGCTTTATTATTTTATTATAAATATATTATAGCCGAAATAGTTATTAAAAAAAATTGTTATATTAGTAAAAAAATATATATAATTATATAAAAAATAAGCGGTTATAAAAAAAAAGTAATAGTTAGCGGCGGGATATTAAATTAAAAAAAGCAGGTAAAACTATGCTAATATGCTTTATATTTAAAAGTTAATTAATTTTAAAAAACTTTATAAAAAATATAATATTATTAGCAACTTTAAAATAACTGTTTATAATATTAGTTAATATAAAATATATAATAGCATCGCTATAAAACTTTTTTATTATTAAGCGCGTAAGCTAGTATTAATAGTGTTTTTAGCGCTGGACTAGCATTTCTTTATTTTCGATTTTTTAAACGTTTTTTTATTATTGCCGATTAATTAAAAGTCGACTTTAAAAAAATTCGTAAAAAATATAACATTGTTAATAAAAGCGCTATATAAGTTAAATTATTAACTGTAGCTAAAATACTTTTTAATTTTTAGATTATACGGTTTTTATATTTAAATATTTTTTTTTACTTGTTTTTATTTTTAGTTAAATTAATAACTAGGATGCGATAGCCCGCGCGCTAATTTTATTTTTTTTTATTTTTAAAGTAACTGTTTTTTATTTTATAGCTTTAATTATAGCACTGGACCGCGATATTTATAATTGCTAATTTTTTAGCTTTATGTTTAACGCGAGCGTTAAAAAAGTGCGCTCTGTATTAACGGGCTAATTTTAAAGCGGCTAGCGCATAACGTATAGCGCTTAGCAGAACTTTTTATTTTTAAATAAGCGGTTATAAAAGAAAAATAATAGTTAGCGGCAGAATATTAAATTAAAAAAGGCAAATAAAACTATGCTAATATAGCTTATATTTAAAAGTCGACTAATTTTAAAAAAGTTTATAAAAAATGCGATATTATTAACAAAAGCGCTATATAAATTAAATTATTAACTATAGCTAAAATATTTTTTAATTTTTAAATAATATAGCTAATAATTAAAATATAATAGCTTGCGCGCCGAGTTTAATAAAGTTTATATAAGTTTTTTTTTTAAAATTAATATTAATATATTATAAAATAAAAAAAGCTTTTTTTTTTATTTTTAAAAAAATTATTTTTATTTTATAGCTTTAATTATAACACTAGACCGTAATATTTATAATTGCTAGTTTTTTAGCCGTATATTTAATATAAGCGTTAAAAAACTGTTTTTAGCGTTAATAAGCTAAGCTTAAAGCGGCTAGCGCAGGCGTTAAAATTAATTAACCGATTTTTATTTATATAACTATAGCACTTATAATATTTATATTTTTTTTATTTATGCTATAGTTAACTTTTTATTTTTTTAGCTGTACGTTTAATATAAACGTTAAAAAAGTGCTTTTAGTGTTAATAAGCTACGTTTAAAACGGCTAGCATATAATATAAAGCGCCCGGCAGACTTTTTTACAAATAAATAAATAGTTAGCAGCTAATAAAAGCTTATTAATTAGTCGCTATTTATAAAATATTAAATAAATAAATAATTAGCGGCTAATAAAAGCTTATTAGCTAGTCGCTACTTATTAAATATTAAATTATTAACTATAATTAAAATATTTTTTAATTTTTAAATTATATAGCTTTTATATTTAAATATTTTTTTACTCGTTTTTATTTTTAATTAAATTAATAATTAAAATATAATAGCTTAACTATATATTAAATTTTTTTTTTTTTTAAAATAATTGCTTTTTAGTTTATAGCAAGCGTTAAAAAGTGCTTTTAACGTTAATAAGCTAAGCTTAAAACAGCTAGCATATAATATATAGCGCTTAAAAAACTTTTTTATTTTTAAAACAATTTATTATATTTAAAGTCTTTTTTAAAAGCGAGGCTTTTAATTAAGGTACCGTTTATATATTAATATTAAAAAAAAAAAAAAAAAATTTATTTAGGTTTACGTTTAAAATACTGCTTTTATATGCGCTGCTCTGTATAGGCTATAGCGCACAGACTAAGTATATAGGTATAATGGCATGGGGGGTCTGCCCGCCGTAGCCCGGTACGTAGGTATAATGGCATAAAAAAAGCTGCCTGCTATAACTACCTTTTTTTAAAAAAAAAATATTATTTCGTTTTAAAATTTAAACTTAAAACCTTTAATTAGTTGTTTTTTAATAAAAAAAAAGATTATTTTAGGTTTTTATACTTTTATTACTATATTATAAGCTTTTAATTTATAAAAGCGCATTAGCGCTTTTTTATAATTTAAAAATCGTTACTTTATTATATTTTAAATATTAAATTAAATTTTTTTTTTATAATTTATATAATATTTATTATAATTTTAAATTATTATTATTAAAATAATTATTTTTAAACTTATTTTTTTTTATAGCTTTTAATTAATTTTTTAATTTTTTTAGCAAACCGGCTAATATAAAGTTTTTTATATAAAATTATAATAATAGTTTAAAAAAGTTTTTAAAGTTTTTAATAAAATATTACTGTTTATTAAAGTTTTAACTTTTTTAGTTTATTTAATATTATAACTTTTTATAGTATAAGCAGGACGTATAAATATAATTTATTATTTATTTTATTTTTTTATTAAAAGCTATTATTTTTTTAAAAAGTTATTTTATTTTTTAACTTAATAAAAGATTGTTAAAATATTTTTAAAACCGGTTTATATAGTATAAGTTTAAAAATCGCTAGCTTTAAAATATTTTTAGCTTATATATAGCTAGGCTAGTTTATTTTATAATTTTAAAATGCTGTTTTATTATTAAATAATTTAGTTTATTTAAAAAGCGGTTAATAATTTAAGCTTAGCGTTTTTTTATAATAAACATTTTATTTTTTATATTAAAATTAAACTTTCGCTTATATTAATTTTTTTTTAAATTATTTTATTTTAGGTGTGCTATAGTATAAAATATGCAGTTTATATATATTTTTAAATTGTTTAAGCTATTTTTTAAGCTTTTTTATACTTAAGTTTTTTTTATAATAACAGGTTTATTATATTTATAATATAATTTGCCTAATTAAAATATTAAAATATTAAAAAGCTAAAAAGTATTTTATAAAGCTATAATTTAATGGAGTTATATAATAGCAAAGCCGCAGCATAATCTATAGCTAAAAGCGCTTTTTATTAATTATTATTTTAGCTTATTTTATTAATTTATAATAGCTTAAAAAAATAACTTTTATTTTATTTTTAAAATTTTTGTTAATTTTTTTATAAAAAATAAAATAAATTAAAAACTACAATCTAAATTAATTTTATATAGCAGTCCGAAAATATAAAATAATTTTTTATAGTATATTTATGCCGCTTTATAGGCTATAACAAGCTTTATATATAGTGTTAACTATAATAGCTTGCTTAGTTTATTTATTATAATAAAAACGTACTTTTTTTTCCTTTTATTAGTAGCTATTTTTTTAAAATTTATAACTAAGTGTTAAAAAAGCTATAAAAAAACCGAGATAAGCTATAATAATTTAAGTGTTTTATTATAAAAAACCTTTATAAATCGGCATTTAAAATAGTTTATAATATATATATTATAATTTTTTACTAAATTTAGCTACTAATATTATAAAATTATTAATTTTTAAATTTTATTTTAATTAAAATAAGCGGTGGTAATTTATTTATATACTTTTTTAAATATATAAATAAGCAATTAGTTTATTTTAAGTACTACTAAGCGCTTTTTATATATAACCAGCCTTTTATTAAATGCCTAGTTTAAATTATTATTTGCTTTAGCTTTAGTTTAATAAATCTTTATTTTAAAAGTGTTTTAATTATATTAAAATACCTTATTTATTAATAGTACTTTTAATAACTATGCGTTTATAAAAGCAGAGTTATTTAATTCGGACTCGCTTTTTTTTTATATTATGTTTAGCTTTACCGTCGAGACCGATTTTTTAATTAGTTTAAACATAGTTATATATTGCTAGTCCTCGAGCTTATTTTTTTATATATAAAAGTTTTTTTATTTTTAAAAAAAAGCATTTGCTAAAACGTTTTTTTATTTTTAGTTAATATATTATATTAAAATAATATTAAGCTAATAAATCGGCCTACCTTATTTATTAAAAATTAAATTATTACTTAGTATTAAAATATTTTAAAGCTTAATAATTAATAATAATTAAAAAAAAACTGTTTTTTTTTAAATGCTAATTAACTTTAGCTTTTATATTTATAAAGCTTTAATTACAGCTAATATCTTTTTATTATAAATGCCGTAATTTAGTTTTATATTATATATAATTTTAAAATAAAATATAATAAAATATTATAGTTTATTATTTTTTAACTAAATAAAATATTTAATATAAACACTATTAAAAGCATTTGTTTTTATTTATATTTTGCGGTTATAATTTTAGTGTTTAAATATAAAAGCTAAAATTAAATATAATTTTAATTTTTTAAAAGCTTAATTATAAGCTTTATTTTATAAAAACAGTGCATTTTTTTAAGTTAAATTATATAACGGCTTAATAATTTAGCTATATTTAGCAATAAACTTTTAATAAAAATTATAAAATTTTAAAAATAACTGCACTTTTTTAATTAAAATAAGCTATTATTAATCTTTTATTACTTTAATGTTTTTAAAGTTAATTTTAATGCCGTTACAACTAATAATAAATTTTAAATATTTAGTTTTTATAATATAAAATTCGTATTTTTTTAGGTTTATTTATAAGCCGGCTTAATAAAGCTTTATTAAAACTTTGCGCACGTAAATTTAGTATTTTTTAATAAAGTTTAAATAAATTAGCATATTATTAATATAAGCATTATAAAAATCGTTTAAATATTTAAATAAAGTATTATTAATATAGCGTTAAAAGGTTATTAGTTTATTAAAAAAACTAAACGGTAATACCTTATATTAAAAAAATTTATATTTAGTTTTAAAAATAATTAAGTTTTTATTATTTAAGTTTATATAAATTTTATAAAATATTTATTATATATTTAACTTTATAAAAATCTAAGCTTTTAAAATTTAAAATAAAGTTTTATTTATTAAAAGCAGTAAATATTTTTTTTTTTATTAAAGCATTAATTTTATAATAATTTATATAAAACTGTAATTTTTTATTAAGCTTAAAAGCAAATAATATAAATGCTATAAATAAAGCATTTTTTAGCTATATAAATTTTTTATATAGGTTATCGACTATATATTTTTATATAGCTTTTAATTTATTTAATAATATATAATATATAAAACTGTTTATTAAATTATTCCGACTTTTTTTAAATAAAAATTTTATTTTATAATTAATAAGCCGGTTAAAAAAAAAGTATTAAAGTTTATTTTATTAAAAGTTTTTAAAAAGTTATAATATTTTTTTAGTATTAATTTTTATATTTTTTATTTAAGCTTTTTTTTTTTTATTAAAAAACTTTTTAGCTTTGCGCTTATTATAAATAATTTTTTTTATTTTATATAAAATAGTTATATTTAGCTATATTTTATATCGCTTTATAGTTTTTAAAAAAAAACGTATTAATAATAAATAAATTAATAATAAAGCGGTGTTTATACCAGCTTATAGCGTTTTTTTATAACTAATAAAGCCTTTATTAGTTATGTTTTTATTTTAAACATTTAGGTTATAAAAAGTTAAGTTTAACTAAAAGTTCGTTTTTTATTTTTAATTAATAATATATTTTTTATAAATTGTTAACTTAAAGGTTAATATTAATAAAAGTATTTAATTAAATACGTTTTAATGTAAATTTAGTTTATGTTATAAAAAATAATCTTTAAAAATTAAAAAAAATTACGCTAAACGGCAGGTTAGCTAATAAGTATTAAAAGTTTTTATTTTTTTATTTTAGTTTTTAAAAGCTAAAAAAAAGCTAAAAAAAAATATATCTTTTTTTATAAATATTAAATAAAATATTATATATTTTATAAAATAATTTATTTATAAATATGTTATGCTTTATTTTTAACATTATTAAAAAAATTTTTTTAAACTTTTATTTTTATAAAAAAAAGTCTGCTATTATAGCTTTTTTAATACCTTAGCAGGTTTTTATATTATATTTTAATATAGTTTTTTTTTAAAATTGTTTATTATTTCTATGTTTAATTAGGTTATAATTTTTTAAATAAAAGTGGTGCTTATAAAAAAATAGCCGTTTATTTTTATATTAGCAAAATTATTATAAGTAATAAAAATTTATTTATTTATAGCTATTATATATAATATAAAAAAAAGGTTTTTTTTTAAAAATAAAATTAAAAAATCTTTTATACTATTAATATTTAAATTAATGTTTAAATTTAATTTTGCTTTTTTTTTAAAAAAAAAGTTTAAAGTTTTTAAAGCTATGCTTTTTTTAAATTTTTTTTAAAAAATTTAATATTATTATTATTTACATTATAGCAAGCAAATAAAGCCGCCAGGCGTATATCGCAATCTTTATTGCCGGCAGTATTTTTTAGCAAATATTTGTCAGCCCGGTGGCTTATTTTATAGCAATTAAAACATCGTCTTTTTTTTATTAGTTTTTTTATTTTATTAAAACTAAGTTTAGCTTAAATTTTATTAATTATAATAAATAAAATTTAAAAAGTTAAGTTTTAATTTAGCTTATTTTTTTATAAAGTTACTGTTTTATTTTTGCTTTATTTTTTTTATTGCTAGTTTTTTATATTCGCTTTTATAAAGTTATAAAAAATATGCTTATAATAAAGCATTAAAGCGCTATAGTCGATTTTAAAATTAAAATACTATATAATAACAGCTATTTTAAAGCACGCTATTATAATTTAAATATAAAATTTTTTTTTTATAATTTTTTAGCTATTATTTATTTATTTATAAAATAAATAAAAGCATTTTTAAACGTTTAAAAGTTTATAAAAAAGTTTAATTTTAAAATATTAAATTTTTATTATAATTTTTGCTTATAGTTAAAATTAATATATTATTATTTAAAATATTTTATTAACGCTTTTAAAGTTTTTAGCTGTTTAAAATAATTAGCGCTTAAATAAAGTTATAAATTTTTAACGGCAAAGCTATTTAAATAAGCTTTTATATTAGCTATTTTAGCTATATTAATGTTAAACCAGTTATAATTATTTAATAAACAGTTAGTTTAAATATAATATTAAATTTTAAAAATAATTTTATTTTTAATTAAGTTATTATAAAAAGTAAACATTTTTATTTTAGCTAACTTATAAAAGCTTTTTATAAAAGTCGATTTAAAAATATTATTATAAATAATAAAGTTTTAATAAGCTAGTTAGCTTTATTTAATTTGCTTTTTTTTAAAGCTAATTTTATTTATTAGCTAATAAGCTTTTTATTTACTGCTTTTAGCTTTTTTTTTTTTTTTTTATATATATATAAATCGTTTATAATATAAAAATTTTTATATTTTAATTAAAAATAAAAGCTTATTAATATAAATTTAAAATAATGCCGTTTTAAACTTTGGTAATAAAGCTATAAAGTTTTATTTTATAAAATAAAGCTTTTTAGTCGGTTTTATACGCTTTATTAAAAGCTTTTTAATTTATAACTTTATTAAATTATAAAAATATGTTATAGCTTATAAGTATAGCAGAAAAAAAATAAAATCTTAATTAAATTTTTTTTATTGCAATAAAAGCCAAGCTTTTTATACGCTTTATTAATTTTTTTTTAAAGCGTAAAATATTATATTATAATAAAACTTTTTAAAACTAAAGTTTTTAATAATTTTTATAAAATATTAATTATAAATAGGCCAGTAAAGCTTTTTTAAAATATTTTAAAATTCGTTATTATTGCCGTTTTTATTTTTATTATTTTTTATAGTTTATAATTTAGCCGGCATATTAATAAAAAAAATTAAAGCCGAGCGTTAATAAAAGTCGGTTTTTAAAATTTTATTAAATTAAATATATAATTTTATTAATTAATTAATATTAAAAGCTATTTTTTTATATGTTTAAGCTTAAATAAAAAAGTAAAAATTTATTTTATTTTTTTTATTATTTAAATTATTATTAGGTTTTTATAAATTTATTATAATAGCTATATAAAATTATATTAATTAGCTTATAAAAGCTAAAAAGCTAGTTTAATCGTTTTATATTAGCTAAAAAATTAACAGTTAATTAAATTAAATCGCTTTATAAATTAAATTAAATTTAAAATTTTTAAAAAAATATATAATAGTTTTAATATTATTACGTTTAAAGTTTTTTTTAAAAGTAAAGCTTTTAATTAAAGTATTGTTTATATATTAATATTAAAATAAAAAATAAAAAAAGTTTATTTAAGTTTATGTTTAAAATACTGTTTTTATATGTGTTGCTCTGCATAGGCTATAGCGCATAGATTAGGTATGTAGATATAATAGCACGGGGGGTTTGCCCGCTATAGCCCGGTACGTAGGTACAATGGCATAGAAAAGGCTGCCTGCCGTAACTTAACTGTTTTTAAATTTAGCGTTATTTTTATTAATATTATATAAAGCATATAATTCGTTTTTTATATATAATAGCTTTTTATGCATATATTAATATCGTGTTAGCTTAACGCTTTAATTTATTATATTTTTCGACTAGCGATTTATATAAAGATTTAAAATATAAAAAAACTATTAACTATATTTATTATATAGCCGCTATAAAATTTTAATAAATATTTTTTAATAATTATTTTAGCTATAATATATATAATAAAGCAGTATATATAATACCTAATTAAATAATAGTTTAATTTTAAATTAATAAATTATATTAGTGTATATAACGTAAATATAGCTTTGTTATTTTATTATAAATATATTATAATTAAAATAATTATTAAAAAAATACCGTTATATCGGTAAAAAATTATATATAACTATATAAAAAATAAGCGGTTATATAAAAAAAATAATAGTTAGCAGTAAAATATTAAATTAAAAAAAGCAGATAAAACTATGTAAATATAGTTTATATTTAAAAGTCGACCGATTTTAAAAAAGTTTATAAATAATACGATATTATTAATAAAAACGCTATATAAATTAAATTATTAATTATAATTAAAATATTTTTTAATTTTTAAATAATATAGTTAATAATTAAAATATAATAGCTTATGCATTAAATTTAATAAAATTTATATAAACTTTTTTTTTTAAAATTATTATTAATATATTATATAATAAAAAAAGCTTTTTTTTTATTTTTAAAATAACTGCTTTTTATTTTATAATAAGCGTTAAAAAATGCTTTTAATATTAATAAGCTAAGCTTAAAATAACTAGCGCGAGCTTTTATTATTTAATAAAATTTTTTATATTTAAAAAAACTGCTTTTTATTTTATAGCTTTAACTATAATATTAAACTATAATATTTATAATCGCTTATTTTTTATAACTAATTTATTATTTAAATAAAAATAGCGAGCTTTTATAATAAAAATAAAAATAATTAAAATTATATATAAATATTAAAAAAAAACAGTTTAAAGCTTTAATTAAATATTAATTATAATTAAATAAATTTTTAATTTATTAAATAAAATCGGTATTTATTTATAACTTTAAATTATTTTTTATTAATATTTATATATAATTTTAATTATATTTATTTTTATTATAAAAGCTTATTATTTTTATTTAAATAATATATTAGTTATAAAAAACTAATAATTATAAATATTAATAAATATTTTAATTTTAATTATAATATTATATTATAATATATATAATTATTAGTTTTTTAGCTTTATATTTAATATAAACGTTAAAAAATGCTTTTAGCATTAATAAGCTAAGCATAAAATAGCTAATATAAGCAGTAGCTTATAAATTAACGTTATATATATTATATTAAAATATTTTATATATTTTTTAAAATAATAAAAGTTAGCATTATTAAAGTTTAAAAATTATTTATTAAAACTTTAAAAAATAATATTTATATTATAATAATTTTATAATTTAAAATGTTTTTATTATAAAATAGGTTTAAAAAATGCTATATTAATAAAAAAGTTTTATAAAATAAATAGTTTACTTTTAAAAAATATTAATAATATTTTAATTAAATATTAATAATTTAATAACTTTTATAATATTTGCTAATATTTTATTATATAAAAAAAGTTTAAATTAAAAAATTATATTTAAATAGCTTTATATTTAA